>PVKS010016866.1:0-43228 GCA_004027875.1 Aplodontia rufa
CCACACAGACACACACACCACACACACACACAGACACACACACAGAGACACACACACACACCACACACATACCCCGCACACACACGGCACACACACACACAGACATACACACACAGAGACACAGAAACACACACAGACACACACAGACACACGCAGACAGAGACACACGCAGACACCCCCCCAGATGTGCTGTGGCAGTCCCGGGGCTGAGTGGGGACTCTGCTGGCTCCAGGGCGTCTCTGGCACCCAGTACACTTGGCTTTCACTTAACTGCCTTCCATTTTCTCCCCAAGTCCCAAGGGTCTGGAAGAGGAGACACCAATTACTTTTAAAGTTAGACAAGGAATGAAATGAAATTACCCTAATACTGGAATGAGGCTGTGGGACTCGCCATCCTAAAGATTTGCTTAGGGACCTTACAGCATTTTGCTGGAGAATCATGGAGACACCCTGCCCCCAACTTCGCCAAGGAGGAAAGTCCATCCGCAAAGATCTTCATTCTTAAGGTTTACTAGATCAGAGTAAGGACGTGGGGTGGGAATGTGGGGGACTTTGAGTGTATCATCCATGACTAACGGCTAAACAAAGAAAAGAAAACAGTCTCCACCTTCCGCAAAGGGAAAGGGAATTCAAAACTGTGGAAAGCCACCCCCACCCGGGGCACCGGGCCACCGCAGCCTGTCCCTGCCCCGCTCGGCTGAGCTCCTTCCAAAGGCAGGTCATGGCAGAACCAGCCTACTAATATGGTGTGACCCAGGGACCCTTCAAGGCATGATGCCCCGTACACCAGCTGTTGCCCGCAGGTTTGATGAGGACCCCCACGTGATCGATCTTTATTCTGTTCTGCTTCTCAAAACCCTGCAGGACTTCTGGCTACAAATGGATGTAAGGCCCGAGAATGTTTTCAGACCACTATAAAAATGTGGGGAGCAGGGCCATCCACAGGCATCCAGGGGACACCTGTACGCCCTCCCGGCACCTTGGACGCCGAGTATCTCAGAGGTGGCAAGTGCTTCCTCCTTGTCCCCTGCTTCCTTGTATTGGCATGTCACTCTGCACCCATAGCAACTAAGCCCAGGTCTGAAAATCAGAAAACCTGGCTCATGAAGGAATTAGGTTTCACGAGAGATTAATATCAATCATCTGTCTTTGTGGATGTTCTATCAGAGATCACGTTTCTTTTTAAGAAGCAAGATCTGAACTGTGAGAAACCAGTTTCTTTTAGCACTATATAGTAAAGGAGAAAGAGTTCCGGAAGTGGCAACTTAATTTGTATCTAATTTCAGCAAACTAATTGCATAGCGCCTGCCTGAGTGAGGGGGAGGCGCGCTCCCTGCCGTTGCTTATTTTGGGAGGCTCCCTCGGGACGGAGGCCGGCTATTTCCGTGCTTGTGGGAACACCACGGGCGCTGCCAAGCTGCGCAAGTCAGCATCGCGTGTGAGCTGCCGGCAGGGACACTCAGTTCCGCTCAGATGCCCTTCTGATTTGCAGGTGGCCCGTGGCCTTTTTCTTTCTTCAGTTTGGGGTCCCGATCCCTTCCTTTATCTGCCCTGCCCACCCTCCCAGGCAGGTGAATTCATCTCATAATAACAGCGCGTGCCAAGGGCGCTGCTCCTCAGGGCTCCCAGGGCCACCATGCAGGGACACACTCTCCATAGCGTGCACAATGCGCAGTGCCAGGAGGGCCCTTGAATAGCTCCTGGTACACATGGTGGCCCTGGAATCACCACTTGCCCTCAGTGTGGGCTGGAGGGACCCAGTGCCCGGCTCTACACAGACAGAATGCAGCGAAGGAGAAGGGTGTCGCCTGCAATCAGACCACGCAGGTCTTCAGTGTCAACTGCCTTGCTGTGCGCTACTCATGGGAGGGCTCAGTGACCCAGAGCCATGCGACAGACCCAGAACGTGGCCCCCACTCAGCAGAACCTGGAGGTGACTCTGAACCACGGCCGCTGAGCTCAGCCTGATTCCTGACCCACAGAAACCATGGGATAACAGAGGTCTGCTGCTTTCAGCCCCTTTGTTTTGGGGTGATTTGCCAGGTAGAAGAACAATGCAGCATACCCCAAAACAAGTGGTGCAGAACCTCCGGTAGCCCCAGCAGAACTCTGCCTCCAGTCACCCCTCCTGCTACAGCCCCTCCATCACGCAGGGCCCACTTGGGTGTCCTTGTGTGACTTTGTAGGAGCCATTTCTTCTGCCTGAATCATTGGCCTCCTCTTCACAGAATAAATTCTGCCTGCCCCCTGGCACCTGCTCAGCCAGGCAGACTTTGTCCCCTGCCATGGGGTCCCCTGGCACTGTGCTGCAACACACCACATCACACCATCTTCATTGGCAAGTGTCTTAGTGCATTTTGTGTTGCTGTAACAGAATGCCTGAGGCTGGGTTCTTTGTAAAGAAAAGAGGTCTCTTTAGTTCACAGTTCTGGAGATTCAAGAGCATGGCACCAGCTCCTGCATGGCTCCTGTGGAGTCCTCATGACAGATGGCTTCATGATGGCAGGAGCAATAGCAGAGGAGGGAGAGGTTGCCTGGTGGGACAGGAAGCAAGGGGCCAGGAGGGTTCTTTTTTTATAACAAGCCACTCTCGTGGGAACCACTCCAGATCTGATGTGCTGCTGAGTGACACATGAGGGTGGGGCTCCATGGCCCAATGACTTGCCACTCAGCCCCCTTTTGGAAGCTTCCGCCATCTGGAAACCATACTGGAGATCAAGCCCACAGCAAGTGATCTCTGGGGACAAATGTCATACAAACCCTGATGGGGGTCCTGGGAGGCTGCCACTCTCAAGGGCAGGCGACTGCATCTTTCAGGCCCTGACACCTAGCGTGACACTGGGGTAAAACAGGCTCCTGGCGTGGACCAACGGCTGGCAGAGGCAAGGAGCCTGGGCAGAAAGGGGCACGTGGGTTTCGTCCCCGCTGACCTTGCTTCCTCCAGGCTGATTGGATGGTGCCGGTGTCCTGAGCCTCATCCGCAGACCACATGCCAAGTCAGCCTGCGGGCTACAGGGCTCTTGATCTGATCCCAGCCCCAGCCCATCAGTTAAGTGACAGGAGCTCAAAAGTCCACAGTCCTATAGTCTGAGTTGGCATCATTTCAATCCAGCATCTGGGAGATCCAGAAAGAAGCTAGGAGGGCGGCTGCACAACCTCAGGCACCAACCTGAGAGAGCTGAATCTCGGGGGGTTATCTCGTCCGTGAGGGGCTCACTGTGGGGGAGGCTGCTGAGGACTTTGCGGGTCTAGGACACATTGTCCACCTGCCCGGCCATCACCTGACCCCTGTCCACCTGCCCGCCCATCACCTGACAGCGGCCAGGACCTATCCCCACTTCCCTGCAGCTGGAGTCTCCTCGCCCTGAGATAAACAGCTGATCACTGGTTCAGGGACGTCTACCTGTGGACCGTCCTAGGCCGCATTCCACCGAGGCCGAGTCTTCCTGAAATGCACATCAAGTCTCAGTGCACGTCTGTGTCCACACTTCGGTGGCTGCCTGAGGGTGGCCTGTCCTATGTCCAAGCCTTATGGAGAGCTTCACCATCCTTGCTGTGTGCCTGTCTTTCACCTGACTTCCCTTGTGAAATTGAGTTCCCTTGTTGCACTCGGGGCCCCACACACCGCAAGGGTGTGCTAACACGTATGTCTTCCCCGTTTTGCAAGGTCTGTGAGGGTAGAGATCAGGTCTGTCATTGATGATGTTGTATTATTTTTTTAGGTGGGGGAGAAAGAATCAACTGTATTTATTTTTCATCTGGCCTTTGTTTCTCTGACACTTAGTTGTGTATGTGGCACTGGGGTTCGAACCCAGGCCCTTGTGCATGCCAGGCAAGCGCTCCAGCCAGCCCGCCCCCCATGCTGTATTCTTGGACACCTAGTGCGACCTTGTAAAAAGGAAACATTCAATTAATATTTGTTGAATGAACAAATGAATCATGGGCACATTGAGGGTCCATAGAGGAAAAGCTGAGAAATGCAGGAAGAACAAGAATTTGATGGAAGCCAAAGCTGGGACACAGCAAGAAAGTTCGGAGCAGGTCATCCTGAAATGACTTGGAGCTTCTTTAGACCAGTGCCAGAATGTGCCAAGAGCAGCACTGGCAGTCACCTGTGACGCCCCCACGCCAGGTTACAGGAGCCGCAGGGAAAACCCAGGGCTTTGGTTCGGCTTTGGTTCTGCCGCTGGCTTCCTCCATCCAGCTGCACCGCCCTCCTGAGCGCGTCGGACACCCCTGGGGCCCAGCCCCTGTAGCCTGGACCCCGGGCACCTCTGCTCTGCCACGGTGCCAGCCTTCTCTGCGGAGGGCGTGTGATGGCGCATCTGCCTCCCACCCAGAAAGGGTGAGGCTGTCTCCTGGCAGTTTGGTAGCAGGCAGATAGTTCTCTTATTCCTTCAGAAGTCCTAAAGCTAGGGGCACAGGGCCTGCTGGTGGTTTCCCTTCCTCTTTCTCCCGGACCCCAGGCCTGGAGGGGCTGAAGGGGAGGCTCACTCATGCAACGGAAGCCCCTTGGGCGTTCCACTGCCAGGCCAGCCCGGGGATCCGGGCGCTCAGAGGAGCGCTCCTCTGCTTCCCTGGGCTTTTCCTGCTGGAGCGTCCCTCCACAGCAGCTTCCGAAGTGAAGTCTGAGCCCAGGCCAGGAGCCACGGGTGGCCTCTTAGTCATTTGGGATTAGCACCTTTGTTTCCTCAGGTCTTCAGCGTCTGAATCAGCAATATGGGAAACAGGGATTCCAAAGAATTAAAGCTAAGCAGGGCTGTCAGGAGACTGGAGGTGCCAGTGGGGGGCACGCTGCCACAGGAAGGCGGCCAGGGCCAGGCACCTCCTCTCAGCCACGCCCAGGAGGTTGACTCAGGATGCGGGTCGGGCAGGAATGAAAATACCCGGTGACCTCAGCGGCTCCAGCAGGCCAGGGCACCTAGAGGTGTCGGGATGGCCTGTGCCAGCCTGGCTCTCGTTTACCTGCGTCACTTGAACACAGCAGCTGCCAGCCTGGCCTCGGGGCTGGAACTGGCAGACGCTGGCCTCTGCCCATGGCCTTTGCTTCACAGCACAGCACTGACCTCCCTGCAGGGGCACAGACTGTCCCACACGCCCTTCCCGCCCCTGTCCCTAGCAGGTTCCTGATGAGTGGAGGAGCTGTGGGGACGTGCTCTGGGGACACGTCCTGCATGCAGTTAGTTCTTTACAGCTCTCCCGGGAAGGGTGTGCTGTGGGTCAGGAGAGTACATCTAAGCCCCTGCGGAAGTGACACTGAATGGAGGCCCTCATCCAGGACATCCAGGGAGACAGAGGAGGCAAGGTCCAGGGTGGACTCCTGCGCTTCCCCAGCAGTCCCCTAGGGGGCAGGCAGCGGCAGCAGGCGGTTCCTCCAGCTCCCCTGCTGTCCTGGCCTCTGTGATGCTCTGTGGTTTGGCTATGACAGACCCCACTCAGCCGTTGCAACCAAAGTACACAGCTCCGTGTGAATTTTAATAAACAGAAAACAAAAAAAGATCCTTGTGTTGTTATTTTTTTTTTAAGAAAGAGAGAGGGAATCTTTTTTTGAGAGAGGCAGAGAGAATCAACTTTATTTTTTCATCTGCCTTTGATTCTCTGACAGTCAGTTGCACACGTGGTCTGGGGTTCGAACCTGGGTCCTCGGTGTGCCAGGCAAGTGCTCCAGCTGCTGAGCCACCGCCCCGGCCCCCAGTGTTGTTATTTTGCTTGCTGTGTGTGCTCTGCTCTCCGTGTGGCATGCGTCCGTCATCCTCAGCAATCGAGGGGTCTTGGACTTCAGCAGCTTTTCACAGTGAAGAGGCGAGCTGGGGAAGTGTGCTCTGGTCCCGGCACTCACCGGCCTTGGACATAGCACACGCTTCCTGGTGCTGTCTCCTCTTGCTGTCCTGTTCAACATTCCTCTTATGTGGCAATTTCAAGAGAAAATTCTGATCTTGATAATTCCCGCATACCTTAAAAAACCCATCTCCTCCCAAGAAACTGCAGGTGAAGGGGTCCCTTGGTTGGCCTGAATATTTTTTAATCCTCAAGGATTGAAGAAAAACAGCATAACTGTGTTCCTGTACGAATTAGTCACCTATAAACTATTGGACCCAGAGACCCCAACCCATAGGCCCGGACCTGCAGTAAGCCAGACGGAGCCTACAGGAGCAAACGTTTCCCCAGAGGTCACGGAGTGACCTTGTGTGGAGCCCAGAGTCCCCCTGCCTGCCGAGAATGCTCCCTGAGCTACCAGTGCTGGTACCCAATGAAAGATATCTTTCCCTTACTGATGTTTAAGACTCTTTTTTTTTTTTAAGGTTTATTATTTTTTTTAAGATAGAAGGACAGTGAGAGAGAGAGAGAGAGAGAGAGAGACAGAATCAATTTTTATTGAGTTTTGCACATGGCTTTCACTGCTCTGACACTTAGTTGTGTACTTGGGTGCTGAGGTTCGAACCCGTGTACTCGCGCATGCTGGGCAAGCACTGTAACTGCTGAGCCACAGCTCCAGTCCCTTGCCTAAGACTCTTTAATGAGTGGTGTCTTTAATTGGAATGAAAGCTGACCATATTATGGGATCCAACAGGGGCTGGTAAGACTGTTCTAGAAAGTGGTTTTCCGGGGATCAGAATGTTTATGCAGATCTTTTTAGGCTACGGACTTTTTAGATTCCACTGAATCATTTTCCCTAATTTAATTCTAAGAATATTCATGGTTGAGATGTCTTTTTAAATTTTTAATGTTTTAATGCATTTTAGATATCTATAGTAGTGGGGTTCATTTTGACATAATCGTAACTGCCTATAGCAGTTTTCTGCATATAACAGTTTCTCCATTTCAATCTCCAGCACTACCTCTCCCTTGGCTCCTCCCTCTCCCTGACCCCTTCCTCTACTCTCTATTGGACTTTCTTTTATTTATTTACTTTTAGTTGATGCATTATACTTGTATCTAAAATTGAAGTGCATCATGGTGTTCATACGTGAGCCTGGTATAATTGGTACATTTCATTCCCCAGTTGAGACATATCTTTTAAAGATAACAGCATGATATCAAATTACTTTGCAAAATACTCTAAAGAATTACTTAAAAATATGCCGTTTTAATGATATCACAGATTAGTCTGGTTTTCAGTAAGAAACATAACAGGTTTGGATCTATTTGGGCACCAACGTTGCTGGAGCTTCCAGATTCCTTTGTTTCAAGTTATTCCGTACATGTGACCAACTGTGTTGAGGAGGCGCCCCCCTGATTGGGCATTCAGGCTTACAAAGAAAGCAATTACAGGAACAGAGACCAGGAGCCTCCCTTCAACTAAACTCCCTTTTACGTCTTAACACAGCTTGACCTTGAATTTGAGATGCAAGTGAAGGACATTGATGTAATTCAATGTTTTTCCAACGCCTGGAGGAGCCTGACACCGAGCGAAGGGCTCCACAGACCAAGGGCCTGGGGAAGCAACTCTCCGGTCCTGGCTGCCTCCCGAGGGCAGCATCTTCCTTGCTCACTGAGCGACCTCTCTGGTCTTCTTCCTAGGGAACCCTGGTCTACCAGGTCCCTTGCCAGCGCTGGCTGGCTGCGCCTGCCCTTTTCCCCTCGGCTTTCGAGTCTCCCTCTGACACCCAGAATGCCCTCTGCGGTCAGCAGAAGTGACCTCCAACCTTCCTGCATCTTTCCGATGTCAGGGGCCTCACCCTTGCCCCTGACGAAGTGCTTTCCGGCGACTCTGAGATGGTGTGTGCTTGATTAGACTGTTTTTCCAAGACCCTTCTCTTCCTGTGTCCGGACGCTGACCTTTCCGTTGCCCATTCTCGGGGTAGGCAGCTCGCGTGGCCGTCCCTCTGACTGCCTGCTGCAGCCCTGTGAAGATCCTGCCCTGTTGAGGCACCAGGGTGTCTTCAAAGTGCATGGTTTTCTTTCTGGGTAGTTTTCGAAGATGCTGTTACTGGGTGCGGGCAGAGGCACGTGGAGAGAAAAAGGTAACCCGTGAGCTTCAATCTCTAGAGTCATTCTTGAACCTTAGGGAGGTCGATGAGGTTCCTCATTAGAGTGGGTGCGATGGCACATGCCTGTGATCCCAGATACTCCCAGAGGCTGAGGTAGGAGGATCACAAGTTAGAGGCCAGCCTGGGCAACTTGGTGAGACCCTTTCTCAAAATAAAAATAAAAATGACTGGGGGTGTATCTCAGTGGTACAACACCCCTGCGTTTAACCCCCAGTGTTGAAACAGGAGTATAGATATGGTTTTATTGTGTGCAGGGCCCCTCCTGTCTGGTGGCCCAAGGGCAAGCGCTTGCCGTTCCTCTCCAAGCTGTGGAGTCTGCTCACCCTGCCTGGCAGCTGGTGCTCGGAGCGGGCCGAGTGTCTGCCTGGAAGTGTGTGGTGCGTGTTTGGGGAAGAGTATTGGATAAATGCAGCCACAGGCAGGTGCTCTCCCAGCCCTCCTGTGCTCCTTGAACGCCACCTTCTCCCCGTGACGGCTTTATCCTCCCCCATCGTTCTTACCAAGCCCATTTCTCAGTTTTGTTCTGTGTCCCTTGCGTTTTTTTGGAGTGTGGTGCTGGGGATGGAGCCCCAGGCCTCGCTGTCCCTTCCCACCTCTGCCTCCTCCCCTGGTGAACTGTCAGGGTGGAGGCTGCATGGCACTGGCCTAGTGTGTTGCTGGGCCATGACTTGGGGGTCAGACACTGCGGGGACTGCAGAAGAGGCTGCACGCGGTCAGCAAAGAGGCTCTCTAGAGCCAATCAGCTCATGCCGGACAGCCCAGTGCTGCAGCAGAGTGGCCCTTGGGCTTTTGGGGTCTGACAGTCCTATCTCAGGGTTGCCGCGCACCCTGCAAGATGTCCATGGCATTGCTCATCTCCGCCTTCAGATGCCAGCAGAATCTCCATGTGTGAAACTGGCCCTGGAAGGCCCCAAATGTCCCTGAAGTGTGGTGGGACCAGCCACTGCCTTCAGGGACAAAGAGGAGGCCACAGCCAGGGAAGGGAGGAAATGGTCATCAGGAGCAGGACTGCCGTCTTCTCTTGGGGATTTTTTGCTTTTGTTTTTAATGTGACCAGCACAGTGTCCCTCTGGCTTGGGGACGAAGCCTTCAAATGCACTCGATACTGCAGCCTTCTACGTGGGGGCCCTGAAATGTTGGTGCTGGGCTGGCCCTTCATCCTGCAGTCTCATCTAGCTTTAGGAGCCCACTGGCTTCCAAGGACATCGTGGGGAACGGGGTGGACCACCAGGACTGCACCAGCAGGCTGCTGCTGTCCCACACCCACTTGTGCATTGAAGACCCTCCGCTCTCTGGATCCAGGAACCAGACTTCTCCTCCCTGGGCATTGATAAGCCCCTGGGAGCTATCCTGCACCCAGACGGTTTCAGTACGGAGCTGTGGACGGGTCAGCAGCCTGGAACATGCTACGAACACACAGGCCCCAGGCCTGCATGTGGCCCTGTCTCAGCTGCTGAGGGGGTGACCCTGTGGCCTGGGGAGGGGCCCAGGAGCCCAGCTCAGCGAGTGTGAGTGAAGATGGCACAGCTGTTAATGATCATCGGCAGCTTCTGCTTCCGTGAGCGCTGCTGTCAGAGACTCAGTGCCAGTGACCCCTCCCCAGTGGATACCTTCCAGGCTCAGGGCAGCAGGGTGGAGTCAGGATCGAGCCAGGTGATCTCAGTCTGCCCAGGCTACAAAGAAGCCTCCTCCCAGGAAAGCTCACCTCCCTGGAGATGGGAGCCACCACTTCTGTCCCTCGGAGCTGACCTCAGGCTCTGGATCTGGGCCTCTGTCCTGCCTCCCTGCAGAGCCCCTGCTCTGTCGTCTCAGGCTCTGCTCACAGGCCTGGCCACGGCTCTGCTAACACTGCACCTCACATGAACGACTTGTTCCACATCAGTGCTTGCTCAGCACAGCTCTGGAACCCGGTGACCTGGCTCCTCCTGGACGTTGCTTGCCACTCCTGAGCAGTAATGGCAGCCAGGCGCTCCCCAGGTGTATGGCCAGCTGGACTCTGGGGACACCTTTCTTGGGACTTGGCTTCTCCTTCGTTGTGGATGACGCCGTGGGTATTGGACTGTGGCTGGCGTGGAAAGTCCGCAATTCTCCTGACAGAAGCAGGACGCAGAGAGAAAGCTGTCTACGCCTTCCCTGTGTCAGGTGCCTGCCTGCCTCTCCAGCCCTCTGTGCTCCGGTCCCGCTCCAGCTCTCCACTGGGCTGTTGGCAGATACTCAGGACCGTGGAGTGCCTGTTGCATCATGAAGCAAGTAGGGCAATGTGCTGCCAGGCTGAGAGTCCCCTCTTGCCACCTGAGTCGCTCTTTGCCATTGCCGGGAAGTCCTTTGTCAGAGCTCTTTGTCACTTTTGAAAGTGTCATTTCTTAGGAAATAAAAGAACAGTGGGACCATGATTGGTGTGCTGGTCACGTCTATTACTGCAGGCACAGCCACTGTCACCGGGAAACATGAATCTGATCAACATGTTAGGAAGCCTGTTGCTACCATGACCATCTTTGTCCCCAAACACCTCGGCACTTGCACCTCCAAAGTTCGATTTTTCAGAGGGCACTGAGTCGGGGAACAGGGTGATCTGTGCTCCTCTGAGGCCGATTTTTGCCAGCCATGCTGTCAGGCAGGGCTCTGTGGTACTTTCTGGCCTGTTCTGTGCTGACTTTGTGGGAGATGGTCCAGGTTTTCTCTCTGCATTCAGCTCTCACGGCTTCCTGTGCGACTCCACGTCACACTCTTCACAATCGCACAGCCAAATGAGCTCCCACGGGGACCCTGATTCTCAGTGCTTTTATCTGTCCCCCAAGGATTTGGCAGTGGGCTCCTGGACCTCGAGAGCCAGCATGAGTGCCTGTCTGGACCACCAGTCCCATCACAGACTTTGGGAAATGCTTGTACATCAGATAAGGATGCGATTGTGCGGTGGAGTATTCGGTTTGCATGAATCTCAAGGGCCCCATGCCTCAGAAACACCTGTTGTAGCAGGTGCCCAGGCGAGCTCCTCACACCCCGAAGCCTGCGGTGTCATGGGCTGAATCATGTCCTGTGTGCTGAAAGGCGTTGAAACCCCAGCTGCAGTTCAGAGCGTGGCCACATCTGGACACGGGGCCATGGCAGAAGCAGCCAGCCAGGGTTGGGTAAGGGTGTCGTGGGGAGGGTGGCTGGTGTCTTGTGCAGAGGGAAGCTGGGGTGGAGGTATGTTCCGGGGAAGATGGGCCATGGTTCTGGAGCACCACGGCTGCCCACACCACCAGGGGTTGGCACCAGGCCCCTCCACTGGCTGTCACCTCGACTATGGACTTCTGGTCTAGGACTCTGGCATATCTCTCATGTTTCAAGCCGCCCAGTTTAAGACCATTAGTTCTGGCCGCCCCAGCAAGGAAGCAGGTGGACGCTTCCTTCTGCTGGGGCTGTGTCACAGGAAGAGCTTCATTTTAAGTCAGGTGGGCCCAGATTATGGCCAGGCCCCACCAGTCCTGGGTCCAGAGTCTCACTGTGAGGACAGGAAGGGCTGAAGCAGTGACATCAGAGCAGGAGCTCACTAGAGGGTAGCTCTGGTGATGGCGAGCTTGTCCCCTTCCCTCTGGGCTTTTCCTCTAAAGAAAGAGTGGCTGGGGCTGGGACAGGCCCTGTGGTTTGTCCTTGGCTGCTCTGTGAGCTGGTGAGGCTGGCATTGAGTCCAGTCACCAACTCCATGCCTGTCCTGGGCCCTGGGTGCCCCCTGTCACGTGCCCCGCGCTCTGGCATCATAGGCCGCGCAGATGCCGTGCTCTGGCCAAGCTGGTGGAGGCTGCCAGAACTGCAGAGGGCCGTCCTGAGGAATGGAAACTGAGGCCTACAGCAATACGGCCTTGAGGAACACGGGATCTAGGAAAGAAGTTGGTGGAGACCAATTCCAGAGGCACAGGGGCCCGAGCTAGCATTTCTAGGCTGAAGCCGCGGGAGAGACAGTGTGTAGTTTAGGAAGGATGCCTCTTAGGATTCACCCAGAGCCCAACCTGCTGGGATCTTTCCTCCCCCTGGGAAACTGAGTCACCCCCTGAGAAAGCCACAGCTCTGCCCCAAAACACACCACACCACGTCTCCATAAAAGGCCGCCAGCACCTGCAAGGGACCCCAGTTCCCCTCCTCGGCTCACCCGCAGCCCCAGAGCCACAGCCCATCTTGGAACCTTAAGGAAAGCGAAGGCCTGGTTCAAAGGTCATTATGACCTCCGCTCCATTCTGTGATAGAACTGACTCAGGAGCAATGCAACGTGGCTCAGAATGGTCACCAGCGCAGCAGTGTTGGTGGGAGGAACTGAAATTTGAGGGTTATCAAGTGAAAAGAACGGAGTGGGGAGGCCCTGCTAGGTCTTAGGATATGTCATGCAGGGTCACATGAACTCAGGTGGTCCCTGACCTCTTCTGTTTCCTTCTGAACACCAGTGGTGGGATAACAGTGCCACCCACATCCACCACAGGACAAAGGATGGGGTGAACTCAGGTCTTAAGTCCCTGTGTAAGTCGTCGCGCATACAGAAGGTGGTATTAGCATGTGAATTACACTTAGTGACAAATCACATAAGCATTTGTAAGTTTTAGAATTTGTTTTATTTCTTGATAAACTGAATATATGTTAATAGGAAGCGAATCCCATGGAAGGGAAAACAAACCCCAGCAGAAGCCTGGGTGGCGCTGCACCCCGCTTGACCTTCACCCCTGGCGGGAGGGCCTGGCGGGAAGGTGCAGCCCCGCATCGTCCTGTTGCATCTGCAGGATGTCGAATTGGCTGTTTTTTTTTATTTTTAAAATTCAATCGTAGACATTTAAAACTACAGATGGTTCTGGATTTCAGATGGCCCAACTTCGGATTTTTCTACTTTATGATGGTCTGAACGGCATTCAGTAGAAACCATCCTGCAAATTCTGAATTTTGGTCTTTCCCCTCGAACAGCAATTTTGAGGACAGTGTGCAAATGCCCAGCAGCAACAGGGGCCGCACGTCATCAGCCACAGGGCGTCCAGGGTGTTCAGCGGCTTATGGGGACTAAATGCCTTTCTGACCTAGGATAGCTTTACCTTAGGACAAAACCTCACCTTACGTGGAGGAACAGCTGTGAAGGTTCCCACCAAAACCTCTGCACTCCAGAGTCTCCTGCGGAAGTAAAGGCAGTGGACGCCACTGGCGGGCAGACTGGTAGAGTCCGCAGTGCCAGTCCAGGCATCCATCGAGAACCCCAGGAGCCACTTTCCCATCAGGAGGCCCAGAGTTTCAATAGTGACTTCCTTGAAAGATCAAAGACCCACCAACGCCCAGGGCCACCCCTGGGTGCCATGCTCAGCCGCGTTTGCCTGGTGCTGCCCAGCTGCAGGGAATCGTGTGTTTGGGGGATGAAAGGAGACACTTCGTAGACACGATGGTCAGGAAGTGGCAGCTCTGGGCAGGGCATCCCTGCCCACTCGAGCCATGGCAAGGATCTGTAGTGACCTGCAGCTCACATCCCTCGGCAACAGAGCACCTGGGAGGGGCAGTGAGGGGAAGACAGCCCCACTGGGTACATGGTTCCTGAGAACAAGGCCCGGGCCGGGGACAGGACCCTACGGGAGATGCAGACCCTCAGCATGAGTCAGCTTTGGTCTTTGGCCTCTCAGTCCTAGGTCACAGTGAGTGTCAGAAAGTGGCAGGCAAAGAGAAGACCCCTTGTTTTAACAAGGCCACCCAAGGCAGAGTCTGCTCTGAAGATGTTAGAATCACAGCTGGCATCTTTGTCCCGGGTGCAGAGGTACGGCCGAGCCTAGACACCTGGAGGCCTGGGCGTCCTTGGGTGGGGTCAGCTGCTGTGCTCCGCTGTGGCTTCAGAGGCTCCGAGAGCTTTGCCTGATTCCTAGACACCAACCCAGCAACGCTCCCCCTGCCTTCTTCTCCCTGCCCCAAGCTCCCCGTCCTGTTTTTATAGAAAGTCATCTTTCTGAGCAAAAAAGGACCATCCCTGGGCTGAGCAGCGTAAGCAAGTGATCACTGGCCCTGGAAAAGGTCTCGCAAAGCCCACAGAGACCTGGTTCCCACACAGCTGTCTTTTATTCTTCAGGTAAGGGGCTGCGACGTCACTGATCCATGCCAGGAGCATGGCTTGCTTTAGAAAATGGGCCACCAACGACTTGGTTCCCATTTCCTCCTCCATCTCCTGGCCCAAAAAGCAACTGAGTCACTCACAAATGGACACAAAGTGAGGAAATATTCTAGGTCCACCTGCCTTACAAACCAGGTGGCCCCCAGCAAGAATGCCCGGTCCCCTCCGGTATAACCAGTGACAGCCCAGAGCTGCATGTTGGCCTGTTGACATGAAAGGGTGAATTTCTGATGGGAAACACGGGTCGGCTGGGTTCAAGCCACAATCAGGGCAGGGGTTCTGAGAGGGGCAGGGTAGAGAGGTTCCAAGAGCCCAGATTCAGGGAAGCTGGGGCAGGGGAGCCTCTGGCCATCAGGACCCGAGGGCGGACTGCCTGCCTCCACCTAAGGGAAACCATCTGCTCTGCCGGAAGCCTGCTTCCTCAAATGGCTCTGGGCTCCAGGGACTCCCTGAACAGACGGCCTTTGGCTTCTGACGTCTGAGGAACTCAACCGTCCTCCACATCTGCTTCGAGGAGGTCCTGCTGGCTTGGGTCCGCAGTTGGTACAGGGATAGGGACACCCACTGCTCTTTAGGCCTGAGTCTCCCCTGCAAGACTCCAATGCTCTCCCACCCCGGATCTGGGCAGCTGCACCCCTTAGCAAACACACCCTACAGTGGATGTGGCTCACTCTGTCTGAAATGTGCAGGAACTCAGTGGCGCGAGCGGGTGGGCAATGACAGCGGTGGATCTGGCCGGACCCGAGTGCTTCTCGAGGCGTCTGATCTCTGCACTCTGTGGTGCTGAGATGCTTCTGAACACTCACACTAGCACTGAGCTCTTCTGAAAACAAACTGGCTCACACGAAATTACAAAAGGCTGAACCAGACATGGGTCTCACTCGTGGCGTCAGGCTCAGGGGAGAACCCTCCTGAAATGCTGAATAAGCACAGCGAGCTTCTGTGCTGAGTGCTAATGTCGCCATACGCAGCCAATGCAGTCTGAACGGGAACAGGTGGCCCTTTATTTGAAAAACGTAAATGCAACCAAAAGAAGAGCGCCGGCCGCCCCCTGCGCAGATGCACCAAGCGGCCAGGCAGTAGCCAGGGCAGCCCCTTCCTTCTCCTGGGGCCCTGCCTCTCTGCATTCTTCCTCTGCAGCTCCCTCCCCTGCTGTCCCCAAGGTCAAATGCCACCCACCTCTGAAGCCCTCCCGCAGATGCCTGGCTCCTTGCAGCTGGAGCTCGTCCCCAGCCTTTGTGGCTTGTGTTACGGGCCTGGTTTGCCCACCTTGCCTCCTCCACCGCTGGGCAGAAGCTTCCAGAGGGCAGAGACCCCGTCTGTCTGCATCCTTCCCCAACAGGCCCCACAGGCAGGGCATGTAGCGCATTTCTATAAAGCTTAAGTCAATTGAAGAAGGGCGAAGAGTCCCCGGTCCAAACGTGAGCGCCAGCCCACGGACAGCTGCAGTGAATTTCATTGATTTCAGCTCTGATCTTGATTATTTCCTGTCTTTTGCTGGCTTCCGGCTTAGACTGTTCTTCCTTTTGTAGGGATGTGAAGTGGAGCATAAGCTTATTTATTTGGGATCTCTCCTGGTTTTTAATGTAGGCACTCAGTCCTATAAATTTCCCCTTAAAAATTCTTTCATGCTGTTCCAAAGCTTTTGATATGTTATGTCTTCATTTTCATTCTCTTTTAAGAATTTATTTCTGCTCTCATGTCTTCTTGAATCCATTCTTCATTTAATAGGAATTTATTCAATCTTCATGTATATGTGTGCTTTTTCTATGATTTTTGCAGCTAATTGCTAGGGTCATGACATCATAGTCTGAAAGGATTCATGGAATAATATCTACTTTTTATATTTTCTGAGATTTCCTTTATGAACTAGAATATGATCTATTTTGGAGAAGGATCCATGTGCTGCTGTGAAGGTGTACTCTGCCAATTTGCAGCAGAATATTCTATAGATGACTGTTGATTTCTGGTGTTTTTAGGCTGGAGATCTCTTGTTTCTTTGCTTTGGTGATCTACTGGTGACAGAGTAGTATTAAAGTCTCCCAGTATTACCATGTTGATGTCCACAAGTGGTTTAATGTCATGGAGTAATTTTTTCAAATAGTTGGGAATGTTGGTGTTTGGAGCGTATATATATTTACTATGGTTGTTTTCCTGTTGTATTGTTCCCATTACTGGGATTTAGTGGCCTTCTTTATCTTTTCTGATTAATTTATGTCTGAAATCTACTTTGTCTAATATAAGTTCTGCAACTCCAGCTTGCTTTCTTGGGCTATATGCCTGATAATTTTTCTCCATCCTTTCACTCTCAATCTGTGTATGTTATTGGCTGTAAGGTGGGTCTTCTGTAAGCAGCATGTTGTTGGATTTTGTTTTTTGAACCAATCTGCTAATCTGTGTCTTTTGATTGGTGTACTGAGACCATTCACATTCAGTATTAGGATAGTTATGTGGCTATGGTTCATAGTTACTGTTCTATTAGTCAGTTCTGTGCTGTCTTGACTTTTGGTAGGGCATATCCTTGATTTCTCTGTTATACATTTTGAATATGATGTGTGTCTTGGTGAAGTTCTCTTTTGATTAGGCTTATTGGGTGTCCTATACAGTTCCTGGATGAGCATATCTGATTATATTTATTGATTTTTATATACATATTTATTATTGAGTTGTTATATAAACATAAATGTGTATAAGGGCTGGAGTAGTGGCTCAGTGGTTATAGCACTTGCCTGGCATGCAGGAGGACACAGGTTTGAACCCCAGCACCATGTACAACAGTCAGAGCAACAAAAAACACATAAAAACTAAATAAAATGGATTCTTTCTCTCTCTCAAAAAAAGTGCATATAAAGTAACATGATATGTATTTGATCCTAAACTATAATTATCCCCACATTGCCCATACCCCAGTCTCTTGATTCTTCTATATTATGCCCCTAACAAACTTAAATGTCCATATGTGTGTGTGTGTGTGTGTGTGTGTATAAGATTGTGAATTTTCCAGAATTAAATGATGGCATATAATATTTGACTTCTCAGGGGAGCAAAAAGTATGCTACATTGTTGATTGTCTCCCTAGATCCCTATCTTCCCTCCCTCTTCCATCCCCCCACCTCTTCTCTCTGCCCTCCCCCTGCTCCATGTCTATGGTTGCCCTAAATTACGTGTTGTTACGCTCTTGCTGGGTCCAATACATGAATCTGACTACCTTTCACCCAAGTCTGGGTTTAGCTCCAGCTTCCACAAATGAGGGAAAACATTTGACCCTTGACTTTCTGGGTTTGGCTAACAGCGCTCAGCATGATTTCAATACAGGAAATTTTTCTTTATGTCATTTGCATTTCAATTTCAATTTCTTCTAGTATCCCAATTACTCTTAGATTATTTTTTCTAATTTCATCCCAGACATTTTGAAAATTCTGCTCGTATTATGTGAATTTTTTTAATCCATGATGCAAGCTTTCTCAGTCTCTCCTCATTGTAGGGTGTTCTCTCTTCAAGAGCTGAGGATCTGTTTTCCACAGAAGTTTTCCATTATTAAATTCTTCCATTGTTCCTCTAATGTGATTGACTGAAGATTTCAGCAGTTACTTCCTTTTTCAGTACGTCTTTCTTTGATAATGTTTTTATCTTGAGTTTTTTCACTTAGTCCCTTCATTATATATTCTTTTAGTTCATTGTTCCTTCTAGTAATCAGTTTGTTGGTAATTTTTTCTGTTTTCATCCTGCTCCCTATCCGTGGGCTCCTTGTTAGGGGAGTTGTGGGTTTGAGCTGAACCTTTTCTAGTTTGATTCTTCATTTTTCAAGCGCTGCTTCTGGATCTCTGAATTGAGATTTCATGTGGGGAAGCAAGGTGGGCCTCCAGGTGGTTCTTCTTTGCAAGTCAAAGGATTAGGTCAGACACCACCGCTTTGATGACCACCTCCTTCCAGAAAGCTGCTTCTGCCCGGAGCCTTGTGTTTTCTGTACCTTCTGGACCTAGGCTCAAGGGAGCTGATCTGGAACCCGTTGAGAGTGTAGGGCTGCCTGCTGGATTGTTGAAGTGCAGCAGTGGGGGTTTGTTGTTAGGTCTCAGGGTCCCAGAGGTGCAGGGTGTGCCAGAACAGGCCTGCCTATGCACAGTAATGGAACCTAAGATCCTTGGTGGCAGGTACAGGCCCAATTTATCTGGACCTGTGGGTATGTGATGCAGCTGCGCTGCTCTGGGCAGGGATCCTCAGGGGTATCTTTTGCACCTTTCAGGCCCAGGACCAAAGGCCTGGCAGGCGTATCAGCTGGGTATGGGCTGTTTCAGTGCGGCCCCTACATGGGGATGTCCTGGGCATCTGCCAGGCCAGGACCAGAAGAGGCCTGGGCCAGCCCTTTGGCTGGGCTGGGGTTGCTCCAGACAAGGGTCCTCCCTAGGGATGTACTAGGTGGCTGCTGGCCCAGGACCAGAAGAGGCCAGGGCCAGCACATCGGGTGGGCAGGGGCTTCTGGAGGCAGGGTTCATCCTTGGGGCTATCCTAGGTGCGTGCAGGGGTCTGGACCAGAAGGGGCCTGGGCTTGTGTGCTGGGCACCGACTGCGTGGGGGCTGCTCGGGGTGGGGTCCTCCCATGGGTGTCCTGGATGCCTGCTGGGCCTGGACCAGAAGCAGCCCGACAAAGCATTTTCTGTTTGTATTTATATGCGTCTTTCTCAGGGGTTCAAACCCCAGCACCACGTACACAACTGGATGTCAGAGAAACAAAGGCCAGATGAAAAAATAAACAAGATCGACTCTCTTTTCCTCTCACTCTCTCCTTTCCTCTCTCTCTTTTTTTTTTTTTTAAAGAGAGGGCAGTGAGAGAGAGAGAATCAATTTTTACTGAGTTTTTCACATGGCTTTCGTTGCTCTGAGACGTCGTTGTGTAGGTGGGTGCTGGGATTTGAACCCCTGTACATGCGCAAGCCAGGCAAGCACCGTAACCCCGGAGCCACCGCTCCAGCCCCCTCCCCTCTCTCTTAAAAAAAAACAAAACGGTTCAAGCACAAGCAGAAAGGCTGGGAGCTGGGCTCAGGGACTGCGCTTCTTGGACTAGTTCCCAGCACTTTCTTTTTGTCAGCTTGTTTTGATTGATTCATATCATATTCTAAACACAGGGGGCGGCGGGGGAGGGATGCTCTGCTGACTCGGGTCTGTTTTACCTGCTTATCTGTGAGCTGCAGGTGCCAAGTAAGATGTGGAGCCGGTCGTCAAGGGCACACATTTGCACTCTGCAGCTCTGGCCCCATGTTCTCAGCTGGTCTTCGTCACCCTACCTCACTGACCCTCCAGCCCTCTCCCCACCCTCCTAGCTGCTTACTTCCACCACCTCAGGGACAGGAGTGTGCCTGCTCTGACCATGGCGTCCCTGCTGCATGCTCTCCGCGAATCGTCAGCCCTCATCCTGTGGAAGGCAGCGCTTGAGTGGTTACCACCCCGCCTGGAGGACTGTCTGAGCGTGAATCATCTGAGTAGGGGAATCTTGTGGCAGCGTGCGCGAAGGCACCCTCTGCGCTCAGCACCGTAGAGCCCTGGACGTGGGTATCTTCCTCAGGTATCTACGGGGGAGAGGTTCAGGTGGCTAAGGGTCCACAGGGGGAGAGGTTCAGGTGGCTAAGGGTCCACAGGGGGAGAGGTTCAGGTGGCTAAGTGTCCTTGTTTTTGACACAAAGACAAATACACTTTCCTGTGCTATTTTTCACAAAGTAGTGATTCATTAAGAAAAACAAAAAAACAAAAACCCTCTGCGCATGGTGGGCTTTCCAGGTAGAAAGAACCCAAGTCCTATTTTGTCACTAATTTAGTGTGTTCTCTGTCTCCTGCTTCATTTCAGGAGAGGTCCCATGAGAACCTTCGTGAGTCAGGGTCACGGCCCAGCAGCTTCCTTGGGTCGCATCACAGTGAGGCTCACTGCTTTCCTGCGGCTGCTGTCGCTCACTTGTTTGCCAAAATGACTAGAGCAGAGGCTTGAAAGGCCACGGTGATAAGGAAAAGCAATGCTGGAGACTTCCCAAACGTGACGTGAACTTGGCAAGTCGGGTCTCAATCCTTTGACCCAGGAGAGCATGGCTCTCCCCAGCACCGCGAGGCAGCAGGCACAGGCGCGTGTAAGCGTCACTTCTTCAGACCCACTGCAGGCAGTCACGAGGCACACAGGTGACTCAGCCAGGGCTGGGCACACAAGGAGGGCCACATGTTTGAAGGTACTTACAGGAAGCTTCAAAAAGAAGTGCAAGAGAAACCCAAGTCATGACACAGCAGCTGTCCCCCACTCAGGAGGGAGCAGCCGACGTCCTCCTAACTGCTGTATAGAAAAGCAAGGGTCACATCCCATTGCTCTGCAGATGAAGACAGAGGTTCTGACTCGATGGCACACAAATGATGTGTCAAGAGCCCTGGCTCCATCGACGGCCAGTTTTGCAGGGATTTCTAAGGCTGTTTCAGCACAAGACTAACCGGGAGTCACCGTGAGCGGGAAGCACACACGGCCACCCCACAGGCTGGGACCCAGCAGCAAGAGTTCCATGCACACCCAGCCAAACTGCCTTTGCCGATCACGGAGGGACAAGAGAACACACAGGCAGCACGGGCCAGCTGATGGCTACCGTCTGTGAACTCACTGGAGATTTACAGTAGGAAACCTCACTTAGCAATTGTAACTACAGCCACTACAGCCTGGCTCTCACTCGGCATTTTGCATGAATTTATGAACCTGTATCTGAAAAATCAAAAAAGAACTTTAATTAAAGTACAAAGGTTTGTACAATCAAATACAAATGTCTGGAAAAGTGCAAGCTGGATGTGGGTTTCTCGTAGAGAAGGTCAAAGGAACCTAAGCTCCCATTAAAACACCTGGGTTCCTTCCCTGTCCCTGAAGACACAAGGAAGGAGAAGAGCAGGAGCGAGGACCAGCAGAAACAGGCAGCAAAATCAGATCTACAGAGACACGGAATAAAAAACGAGCACGTTTAATATGTATAAGGAGACTCTGTGAGCAAAGAAAAAGATTTTTAGAAATTGAGCAGACTGAATAAAAACTGAATAAAACGTATGGAAAGGGAAAGGCAGAAAGGTCATGAGGTCAGATGCAGGAAGCTCTGAGATGCAAGAATATGAGAAAATAAGTTGAAGGAATGAAGAGGCTGAATGTTGGGTAAATCCAAATAAACACTGACTATAAGCATAATAGTAATAATTTCTAATTTGCAGGGTCAAAAAAAAAAAGATAGAATCCAAATACTCTTCAAAATAAAACATGAAACAGAATGGCGTGGAGAACTGTCAGTTCCAAGGTGCTGTGTTATTTGAGCGAACACCAAGAAACTGACTTTATAGGAGGGAGATGATCAGGAGGAGGAGCAGGGGTGAGCAGCGATGCGGCTGGAGATGATCCAAACCACGCGCACGGTTTAAAAACCACCTGGGGGGCGGGGCACTGTATGCCCGCACAGGGATAGCAACAAACCTGCCTTTTAAAGAAGAAGGAAATGCGCTTTTGAAGAAGTGTGTTTTAGACAGGTCTGAAAGCAGACTCGGAGTCGCTGCTTCCCAGACCATGGGAAGGAGCAAAAGAAGAAAACAGAAAGAATCAGGAAACAGGAGGAACTAGAGAAACAGGAAGCACAGAAGGTAGAAATGATCCAAGGAAGTTCCCAGAAGGAAACTGGGGGGCCGGTGGGGTGCTGGGGAGGCCCAGCGAGAGGCTAAGCTCCACCTCCAAGCTGCTTCCCCTGCCTTGGGCAGTTTGTTTTACTTTTAAGACTAGAGCCAGAGCATTTTCTAGAAATAAATCAGGAAGTACAGGACCTAAAGACTTCAAATGGGAAGTGGCATTTTCTAGAGGAGGAGTAGGAGTCCCACAACCTCTTCTCCCGGATGCTGAGGGCTTCCTAGAGGTCTCCGTGGGACCCCAAGGCCCTTCCAGAGGCCTGCTTTTCCTGCACCCTACTTTCTGCGCCCTGCAGCCTCTGAGCGCTCCTAAGCTGGTGCCCGTGTCCTTTTCTTAAAGGGCCATCCTCAAGTGTCCAGATAGAGTGAGCAGATGTCGCCCGTTGCTCTGGGGCAAGGGTCACCTCTCTTTCCGAGAGCTCCCACTTACTCACGGGGCACCTGGGTGTTGCTGGACCCTCCCATCCTCAGGCTGCTCACCTGTAGAGGACGCTAGTGAGCAATCCCACTGGGGTGCTGGTGGGGATTACGCGGGCCTCACCACCTGCAGATGCCAGCGGTTAGGGCGCTGTGGTCACTGCTGCCGCCAGTGCGCCCTGGAGCCCCTGTGCTCCTGAGACTGCTGAGCACTGCTGCCCTGCAGAGCTCTACCTCCTGGGCAGGAGGCCACACTCTGCCCACCTCTGCCTCCTCACGCTTCCCACACGTCCTCCCCAGTCATATGAAGCAGTTGCTGCCCCAGGATGCTCCCAGCAAAGTGAACTTGGGGTCTCGAGGGGCAGCACCAGCGTGGCAGAGCCGAGGGTCCAGATCTTGTTAGTGTGGCCTTGTGCTAGGAGGTTTGCACCTCTTCATTTTCATCCCTAGGTTGTTAGTGAACAGGGGAGGGGCCAGACCATCTTGTCCTCAGAATCAAGCTCCTGTCTTTAAACTGGGACACAAAGCTAGGGCCAGCCCAGGCAGGGGGGGCCAGGTCTCTTCTTCATGCCTTTTTGGTAGTGAAGGAAAATCCCTCAGTGAGCCACAGAGGAACCCTGCTCTAGCTTGGGTTGGGGAAGGGAGCCTAGTAGCTCCCTTTACACACACGGGTAGGTAGGACAGCAGAGGCCAAGCTGCCCCTCAGGAGGGCTAATGCCAGAGATGGCCAAGGAAAACTGCCGAGACAATATCCTCACCACGCTTCCAGGAAAGCTCAAAACACTTATGAGAAGATGTGCTTGTTAAAACCCACAGTATTAAATCTGGAAGAAAAGGTTTACACTATACCTTTAAGAGCTGGGTATATGAACACAATGTTCTCCTTGTTAAAAGTTTAACTGTTTTCACACTGAGGTAAGAAATAACAGAATGAACAATTGGTAAAGATTTTGTGGTTGGAAGCGGTCAGGCCATCGCCCTCTGACCCTGCTGGACACCCTGTCCTGAGCTGGGTTCCCAGGAGGGGTGGAGATGGTGGCAGGAACCCTGGGCATCGGAGCACCCTCAGCGGAGCACGCCCATACGGCAGGCATGAGAGACATTCAGAACCCAGTAACTCCTCACCCACCTGCTCCTAGAGGCATCCTGTCCCACCGTTTCCGCAAACACGTCAAAGGCCTTCAACACAGCAAAACAAACTCCGGCAGCTGTGTGACGGCAGCTGAATCACTAATCGTAACGTTAAAACACGGAGAAGTTTCCCCATTAAACAACGCCATCTGCTCCACTGTGCACTGTGTCCAGGGTTTAGATGGTAAAAGCAAGCACAATCTCTCCCCTAGTCAATGAGCTGTGTAAATCCGGAGAACTGTTTCTTCTTCTTTGGCAGCACTGGGAATTGAAGCCGGAAGCCCTCCTCCACTGAGCTACATCTCCAGCCCTTTCCATTTTATTTACTTATTTATTTATTTTTAGAGAGAGAGAGAGAGAGAGAGAACCAATTTTATTTAGTTTTTCATGTGGCTTTTGTTGCTCTGACACTTCACTGTGTATGTAGTGCTGGGATTCGAACCCGCGTCCTCATGTATGCCAGGCAAGTGCCATAACCACCAAGCTCCAGCCACCTTTATTTTTTATTAAGCACAAAGAAAAAAAGATATTGGTTGATCTTGTCAAGAAATGCATTACTGGGGGCTGGAGCAGTGGCTCAGTGGTTCCAGCACTTGCCTGGCATGCACGAGGACCCAGGTTTAATCCCAGTACCACATACACAACTAAGTGTTGGAGCAACGAAAACCACATGAAAAACTAAATAAAATTGATTCTCTCTTTCTCTCTCTCTCTGTCCCTCTCTCTTTAAAAACAGAAAAGAAAAGAAATGCATTGTCAGGCTAGAGTGGTCGCTCAGCGGTTAGAGCACTTGCCTGGCATGTGCGAGGACCAGGCTCAAACCCCAGCACCACGTACACAACTAAGTGTCTGAGAAACAAAGGCCAGATGAAAAAATAAAAGTTGATTCTCTCTTGTCTCTCTCTCTCCCCCTCTCTCTTAACAAAAAAAAAGCATTATCAATAAAAATGAACTGTTATGGTCAATAATTCTCAAAATTTAAAATACATGTGTGTTGCTTTACATAGTAGCATAGCAATAATAACTTTAATAATAATTCAATCCAGAATAAACTTTATCAAGTTATACATGTTTTTATAATAATTTAATGAAAGATCAATAAAAGTTTTGCAATCATAAAAATGTCTTTTTTTTTTTTAAAGAGACAGGGACAGTGAGAAGTAGAATCTAGTTTATTTAGTTTTTCATGTGGCTTTTGTTGCTCTGAGACTTTGTTGTGTACATGGTGCTGGGGTTTGAACTCATGTACTCACACATGCCAGGCAAGCGCTGTAACCACTGAGCCACTGCTCCAGCCCCCATAAAATGTCTTAAAGTAACAATTTTATTTATAAGTAGCAATATTTGTAACAGACTTATTATTTTTACAATATCTTTTGCAGCTATTTAAACTTAGGATTAAATATATTAGCTATCAATCTAAAAATGCATAGTTTTTAAGAAACATTTCTTGGGCACATCTGCAAAATCATTGACTCAGCTCTGGAGGGAACATTTGATTGAGTCCTGCTGTTAAATAAAATAGTGAATTCTTTTGTCTCTAACTCACCAGAAGTATTCTCTCACTTTCCTTCCTGAGCATTGTGTACCAGTAGGAAAAATAGAAAGATTCCAGTTTTGAGGTCCTTGGAGATCTGTTTAAACCTCAAATATACTATTTTAAAAGTCTGGTAAAAGGGAAAGGAGCTTGGCTGCTCTGGGCTTTAAATAATCCTGTTTTAAATCAAGGACAGGAGTAGTCACTTGAATCTTGGCAGGCACATTAACTCCCTGGAAATGGAAGGTTCTGGATAGAACTCATTTGTTGGAGAAGACGGAGACAGAGGGCATTGCTTTAGATGAACCCGTCAGCCTGAATCAAGCCCTTTGAGGAAGGTGGGGGGTGCATTGGGTCAGGATGCAGACAAAGCCGATGTCACATTGTCCAGAAACCAATGTCCTTCACACAAATGGCTTATGGAAGCATATATTTAAAATGTTTCAATATTCTAAATTACATGTTCAATTATCGACTTTGAATTAACTACAAGAATTACTAATGGTAATAAATAATCATACAAGCTAAATAGCAACACTAAAAATGTTTAAAAAAGGGTATTCAGGAACGTTCCAATGGCAAGGGAAATGAAGCCCTTTTACTTTCTTAATTCAAGACGAGGGAAGAGGGAGCCTGGCTGTGGCATCCGAGCTGAGCTGAGAAGCAGCAGGCAGAGGCCTCGGTGTGTGACACGGGAGCTGAGGATCAGAGCCCAATTCCCCCTCGGCCGCCACTGCTTCTGCTTCACAGCAGAGTGACCTGGGTGCAGTTCTGCAAGTCACAGGACCATGTTTCAGTGCTTTGGAGCGACTTTCGGGGGATATGGCAGTAACACTGCCTTCCTAATGCGAATGCTGTCTAAGCACTGTTGCACAAGCCTCAAGCCACAGGCAGCATCACCCGGTTCTTTCAGTAACCAGGTGTCCAAATACACTCTGCTACGACACTAAAGTTTAAGATTAGTCAGTGAGTTGCCTTTCTACTGGATTCAAAAAACTCAATCATCAAATCTCCAGCTCTGCTCAGGCTCACAGTGTGGGGTGCTCATAGAAGCTCAGGTTCTGCGGAAAGAACGTGGATTTCCTTCAGCTACTGCTTTTCCTGGAGAGTTACCGATTCCCAGCCACGGGTGAAGAGGTGGCATGTATGTGCCCAGGAGCCGGGTGTCAGAGGTCACTGCTGGTCTCAGGCCGGCTGGGGAGCCCATGACAGCCCCACGGCTGCACTCAGTGCCTCAGTGGCTCTCTAAAGCAAGCTCTGGGCAGCAGGTTTGGTGTGAGGCCTGAAAGTCTGCATTTCTAACAACCTCCCAGAAGGTACCAAATCTGCCAGACCACTTTGAGTAGCAAAAAGTTGGAGCACTAATGTTGTTTCCTCCTGTCCTGGCATGAGATGTGGGGCCAGAGGTTGGAGTCCCGTCTCTTGCACGCAGCCTGCTGTTGAGCAGCTGTGAAGGGGAAATACTTAACCTCTCTGATCTACATCTCCCCTGTGAAGTCATGGAGCTGGACCAGGTGCTGCCTTCGGTCGCTCCAGAACCAGGACATGTTAATATAGCCCTTACTTCATTTTAGCTGCCGTCTTCTGTATTTCCCCTCATAAATGGTCAGCAAAATTCAGAGAGAGTTCGCACTGCATCCCGCCCAAACCTCTGTTTAACGGTACTTGGCGTTCTTTCAGCCAAAATGATAGCTAATTCTTTCTAATGTCAATTTCCACACTCTGGCTCCATTAATTCTTTTTTTTTTTTTTTTTCCTAAAGAGAGAGGGACAGTGTGGGAGGGGTCAATTTTATTTAGTCCTTCATGTGGCTTTCATTGCTTGGACACCTTGTTGTGTAGGTGGTGCTGGGGTTTGAACCCACATACTCGCGTGTGCCAGGCAAGCGCCGAAACTGCTGAACCACTGCTCCAGTCCTCCATTAATTCTTTATTTGTTTTGGTACCAGGGATTGAACCAAGGGGTGCTTTTTAATTTTTATTTTGAGACTGGGTCTCGTTAAGTTCCTCAGGGCCTTGCTAAATTGCTGAGGCAGCCCTTAAACTTGGATCCTCCTGCCTCAGCCTCTCAAGTTTCTGGGATTACAGGCGTGCACCACTGCACCCGGCTATTCCTCCATTAATTCTTGGAGCGCTATTTAGATTTGTATTTTCCTTTAAGGAGAGCTCTTTGGGCTGCTGAGTCTGTGGGGGTTCTCTATCTACTGACCGAATGAAAACGGAGTTCCTATAATCTCACATATTAAGAGAGGAGGATCCTTTAACTGGAGCCAGTCTCATAGAATGCACTCCTGCTCAGGTGGCAATGGCTGGTAATAGTTCCAAACTGCATTTAGCAGGGGGAAAAATCCTTTCCCTTATCTGAAAATCATGCGAGGCAGACGCTTCCCTCCTCCTCCTGCGAGCACGCGGAGCTCTTGTCGGGATGGGCTCCAGCGCGGCCCCTGTGTGCCCTCCCAGGGGTGGCGTCCTGCAGTCGGTCAGCTCGCCTTTCCAGGTCCTGCTCCTGCACCACGAGCCGCCGCACCTTCCCTCCACCTGCCTGGCTGTCTGTCCTCAGAGCTACCCTTCCTTCAAGATCCACTGAGCACAGCTGACGGCTGCTTAGCGCATTCTCACTTCACCACTGAGAAGTCAGGTCTCTTCTTTCAGAGACCAGATGCCACCTCAGGGATGACGCCACAATTGTCTCTCACTGGCGTCCTATGCAAACACCGTACATCAGCATTTTTTGAAACATGAGAAAGGAAAAGTCCAATAATTCATAATCATGATAAGATTTGTGAGCTTTGGCCACATAGCAAGTTGGTTTCCTGTATCCCGTAAGTGGTAGAACAATGGTTAGGAGTTTTTAGCTGCAGTTGTTAACCTTTTTAGGATACTAGGTTGATGTTATGAGAGTCACGAGAATTTTAAAAGATAAAACTTAGAAAACTTGTTCCATAACCAAAGAAATTAGCTATCTGTATAGATAGCTGTAATATTACAAAACTTTTTAGATTTATAAAATACTAAAAGAGCTTAGCCTTACATGATTATGATATTAGTGTCTCTTCCAGGCCATGCCATTGCTGAAAGCATAACTTTTAAGTAGTTCTGACCAACTACAAATAGAGTAATCAGATTCAAAGTTTTGAGAAACCTGTTAGGTATGGATTTCTCCAGTCTCTGTCCACTCAACACCAGTCCAGAAGAAACACAGAGGGTCAGTGTTCTCCAAGGAGTGCTTCCTGGGTATTCTCTTCTCTTGACACGTGTCACTGAAGTCACAAATAACACTGAGCTCATGGGAGACACACGTCTTTGAGAGAGATTAAAACTATGAGAGTTGAGATCCACTATGTGCATTTCAGAGCCTATTTTACCATACTATTCGCACCTAGCATTCTCGATACTGCTTCCAGGGTGTCATCCTCCACCGAGAAAAAGCACAACCTGAGCGTGTTCCTAACCTGCGTGCTGTTATGTTTTAAAAAGTCCCTTCTTCAAAACAACAAACACACAGTTTAGTCTATACCATTCAAACAGCATAGGTTAAAATAAATGGAGTCACTTCTCTGCCATACAAGTGTCACGTAAGAACCCAGCCATGGGTTATAGAACTGCTCACTGTCAAGGAAGAGCCTAACAACAACCCGGGAAACCAGGCTTTGCGCTGACATCATCACATCACTTTGGAAAAGCTGAAGTGTGACTTTACCAATCTCAATATGCTCACAATGCAGGGCAAATGGAGAAACCCATCATAGCCCCGCAGTTCCCAGACGGAGAGTTGGAATCCAAGGCTGAGAAAGTGCCGGTCCCGGTCACAAAGCGGCTGCCCAGGTGTCCGCAGCGCTCTCACCAGCTCCAGCTCTGCCTCGTGGCACCAGCACTTGACAGGTCAGCGACAAGGGGGTCCCTGCTGGCCCTGCACAGCATGACATTAGGGGCACACCAGCCAACAGCTCTTATTTTAAGAGATACACATTTATTTGAAGTGCATTAGAAAACACGAACCAGCAGATCAAAACCAGACTGGTTACTTGGGTATTCTTCCTTGAGTCAAGCTTCCTGCGGAAGCATTTTAAGCTTAAGAAGTAAGCACACTTGAAGGAAAATGCTAATCACGTGGGTGCTACTGGGTGCTACTGGTGAAGAGAGACTTGGGAGGTGCAAAGCCTGGGATGGGACTGTCACCGACTGGTGGCACCGCCTGAGGCAGTGCACAGCTCTTTGATCTGCAGTGCGATGGTTAGGGTGACCTACCGCATCCTGGTGCCATCACTCTGTGAAGCTGCACTCGCTGGTCAAATGCAGTCACCAGGAGCAGCAGCCCCTGGGGAAAAGAGGCGAGTGTCTGGCCCTCAACAAGTCGGGGCTTGGGGGATCTAATGTGTACTTCTGTTTTGTTTTTGAGGTTAAAACACTCTACTGGTAGATCAGACTAATTCTCTGAAAGCCCGGAGGTAAACGGGATTTTGCTTGGTAACTTTACTCTTCCTGCACATGGGAGCTAGGAGGGAATGTTATGTCATATTCCACCTTGTTAGTGTCCTATGTGAGTGGGAAGTTGGGATGTCCATGGAGGACTGAAGTCAGAGGAAGGATTTAAGTTAAAGCTGGTTTTTCTTTTCTTTCTTTCTTTCTTTTTTTTTTTTAAGAAAATATGCTTCTATTAGAAAAAAAGACATATGATTTTTTTTTAAGAGAGAGGGACAGCACGAGAGAGAAAGAGAATAAATTTTACTTAGTTTTTCACATGGCTTTTGTTGTTCTGACACTTCATGTGTACGGGGTGTGGGTGTTTGAACCTGCATAGTAGCGCATGTTGAACAAGTGCCATAACCGCTAAGCCAAGATAGATGAATATTAATTAAAGGTAAAGAATTATGTTTTAAGGAACAGGAGGAGCCTGAAGCTTTACATTAAAGTAGCCAATGTGGTTTCTGCTTTTACTTTTCGCTCTGAAAACTGAAAGTGTGTTAGCTTGCACCCATTTTCAGGGGCAAGAGATTTTGAATCCCAAGCGAGATGGTTCCTTTACTAAGCTACCTGAAGCCGTTCCCTTCCCATGGCTGGTGGATACACATTCCATCAAAACCCGACTCTCAGTGCCAAAAGCATTCCATGCAGGAAACCCAGCGACATTTCCAAGATCATAATCTGTAAACTCCTTGTGCTGGAGAAGCCATCGCTGGTCCCAGGAGGTGCCAGCCGCTCAGGGGAGTTTCCATCACTACTTCTGACCCCGCCTGCACAGAACTCACTAAGCAAGTGGCTGCAGGGAGGAAGAAGGTGCTGCTGCTGTTGAGTTCCCCCACTGGAACTAAGATCTAAGTAAGGACGACGGAGCTGTCTCTATGTGGGGTACCTAGGTATGCCTTTAGCCTATTTAGCTCAACAAACAAATGAACAAACTCCAATAAAACCAACATCATCTAATTTTTTGTGGAAATATATCTTCTTGTAAAGGTGCAAAACAATAAAAAAATTAAAAAAAGATGCAATGGGTGAAAATGTCCCCCTGACCTCAGAAGAGCACGTGCTGAGCTCGTCCGGATATGACGAGGAGCTTCACAGCTGGCCCGCTGTGTACTGCAGCTGCGTTCTGTGCGTGATTTCGAAGGCCGCACAGTTTTCCGTCCTTTTACATCCTGCTCTTAAAGGCAGCGGCTGCGGCAGCCTGGCTCTGGAGGCTGCTGCCTGGGGTCCATCACTGGCGACTCAGCCTCCTCCGGAGAATGGTGGCCAGTCTCGGTCTGGTCTGGGGCTCGGAGGATGCTGGGCCCCTGGGCGGGTGCGGCTGGGCCACAGCAGGCACACCTGAGCTGCCCGACCTGCCGGGCTTACCTGCGGGTGGGGAAAGGGAGGGTCTTCGTACTGCGGGCAGGCTGGGGGTTCTGGCTGCGCACCCCGTCTCCCTGTTATTCCTGACGGCAGGGGCACAGAGGGCTGGGCTGCCCTTGCTGGGGGAGCACGGGGCCAGGGGTGCACTTCCAGGGGGCCTCCTCAGCTCCAGGAGCTGTTCTCGGGCTCGACTCAAAGCCTCTGTCAGTTCAAAGCGTTCTTCGCACTCTCTGCGCACAGTTTCCTGAAGAACAGTGTTCTGAAAAGAGAAGGGGAGAGCGCCCTGGCTTCAGATGGTGCACAGACCCCCAGACCAAGAACTGGGCTTCAGGTCAGAGGTCTGTACACGGCGCCAGCTCAACCCTTGCCATTCGCAGGAGAGGAACCCCGAGTCAGACAGGAGAGCCAGAGTGACCCAGATGCAGGGCCTGGGGACGGAATCCGGATTTCTATTGCCTCTATCAGATTGCTGCCCACGGCCCCACTGAGGTCTCAGCGCGCTCTGCGTGTGTGCTGCCTAGTGGCAATGTCCACAGGGTCATCAGGCAGGTCAGAGTGGAAGTGTGGCAGGGAGACAGGTAACACTGCATGGGTCTCCAGATGGAAAGGGTGAAATGCATTTCGATGATAAAATCAGTTATTTATATGAGTGAGGTTTCTTAGTGAATTTTAAATATAAATCACTTGCCATTCTATTAGATGGTATTTTAACTCCACTCAGCAACCATTAATCAAGTCACTAGAAATTGTAGTGGGTGGAGTGTTGGTCGGTTTCATGTGACTATATCTAAATACCTGAGCTAGTTAACCTGTATAGGAACGGGTTATTTTGGCTCATGGTTCTGCAGGTGTCCGTCCGGGGTCAGGCACCTCTAGCAAGGGTGGCACAGCACAGCAGCAGTTCACGGAGGAGTAAATGGCTGAAGTCATTAGCCAGGAACAGAAAGGGAGGACCACCGAGGGTCCCACACACCTTTGAGGAGCCCAGTGTTCCCTGTCCCAAAGGTTCCACAGCCTCCCAATGGTGCCACTCTGGGGAACCAAGCCTTTAACACCCAGGCCAAGAGGACATCCCCCACCCAAACTGCAGCATGGTCCTTGTCCTCAAGAAGTCTGCAGCCTGATAAGCTTGAACAGACTGTGTTTTATGTCCCCAGTGCAGTCTGGACCCAAGGGTGGAAGCTAGGAGCTTAAGACAAGGAAAAACTTTTTAACAGTCAGAGTTGTCTGGATGACGCTTGGAAGAGTTGACTCGCCCTTGGCAGGGACGCACTGCACCAGATTCAAGGTTGAAATGTGTGGCTGCTCTAGATAGCAGCAAGGCCCCCGAGAATCCCGAGATCCTACATGTCTAGATGTCGCCCATCTTTCATCAGCATTCCTTGAAAGCCCTGGTAAAGACAGGCCTCGGATCTCCCCTGCATCCTGACATTCACGTCTGCAATAGCCATTCAAGTGGCCCTAGTTAATGACAGACACTGAGCAACAGAGTTCACCAACTCGGTGAATTTCTGCGAGGTTAGCTTGCTTGTAACAGCGGTCCAGGCCTTTCCAGGTCTGACCGGGTGGAAAAGATCCTCCTGGTGGGTGCACTGATGTCATCTGCCATCAGGGGACTCACACAAGAGCAGCAGGAAAGCAGCAGCTTCCCGTATCCGGGATTCCATGGTTGTGGACAAATTTGGTAATCAGAATAGGAGAACATGGAGCAATTCCCGGCTAGCACAGCAATTTTCTGTAGAATTGGCGGCACGTCTCAGCACTTCCACATACTCGCGTACGTTTTAAAAATCCCAGGCTGATAACTTGCTTCCAGTCATATCTGTTTTGTACTTTTGGAGGAACGGGAGGCCTTGTTTGGAAAGGCAGGGGGTAGGGGGTGATGAATGTGGAGCTGCTAGCTGTTATCTTATTTACTGCCCCCAACAACTATATTTGCCAAAGAAAAGCAATGAGCTCAGGCTGGCTTTGCGACCTGCAGAGAGGACCCCAGCTCTGAAGGGAGGGAGTCCCGCCTGGCTCAGAGCCCTGCTTCATGCTGCCTGGGCACAATCAGCTGTCTAACTCACTGCATCAAGCAGGCACGGGCCACTTTGTTCCTAGGATATTAAGAAATAAACGCTAAGATATGTTATCTGCCTTTGCCCAAGTACTTGAAGCTCTATGGATCTAAATAAACTTTCTTTTAAAGTTAAGGAGAAAACTCCAGGTGTATTATGCTTCCTGTCCACCCAGGCAAGCTGGCAAAATGTGCCCACGTGCCCGCACTGTGAATCAGCACAGCTGCTGTGCACACCAGGGGAGGCCCCAGAACAGGCGTGGAACCACCACGTGACCCAACTACACCTGTGCTCAGTGTTTACCCGGAAGAAATGAAGTCATCGCACTGCAGTGATGCACAGCTCCCAATGGCCACGCTGTCCAGTAATGGACGAATGGATGAAGAAATGTGGTCGACATACACAGTGCAGTTTAGTCACCACACCGAAAAATGACATCATGGCATTTGCAGGAAAATGGATGGAACTTGAGAACATCAGGTTAAGCAAACTAAGCCGAACTCCGAAAGTTAACGATCATGTTTTCTCTAATATGTGGAAGCCAGAGAGGAAAAGGGAAAAGAAAGGTGAGGTGGATCTCCTGGAAAACGAAGGCAGATCAGTAGATAAAGGGACCAGAGGGGGAGCAGGGGCGGGAGAGGGAACTGCTGGGGAGGGATCTTGGCTAAATCACATTGGTCTACTGCCCGCACGCATGAACATGTAACAGCAATCGCCACCGTCACATGCAGCTGTGATGCACTGACCAAAAAAAGACGGGAAAGTGAGCTGAAGTGGCTTTCAGTGAGCCAGGATAAAAACACCCTTGATCAAGAAAGAACCAGCTTAATAAGAATAGATGAAGAAGACATGGGAGGCCAGAGAAAGGCTCAGGTCAACGCAGGCGCTTGTTCGAGAGGACAGATGGGGTGGTGCCAAGAGCTCTCCTGAAATAAAAGTGAAATGCAGCCCATTTGCTATGATCAAGGTCTCAAAGGACAGAACAGTGCCCCAGAAAGCCCCCTCAAGCAAGGCAAGAGACACGTAGAAAGGGCAAGGTGGAGTGAACAGAAGCACGTCCCCAGCACATCCCCAACAGCGGGCGCCGGGAGCACACTGGACGCCAGCGAGGCTGAGCCTGTTGGCCACAGCACCGGCCCATTCTAAAGTCGTCTTCAGCCATGTGCTACCGCCATAGTGTCACTGGGTCACAGTGGGGCTGAGAGGGAGGCCCGGGCAGGTGAGGGGCAGTGGGTCTTCCATGCAGAGCCGGCAGCCAGTGTGCACATGATGAGGCTCAGCTCAGCGGCCTCAGTACAAGAACATGGGACAGGCCAGCCAGGACCGGGGAGGAGCAGGCCAGCCAGACCAAGAAGGAAGCAGACAACCTGTTAACTCTGGAGCTGACCTAATTCCGAGGGTCACACGCAGTCACCACAAGGCTTCTGCCAAGCAGGGGTGGACATGGCCCAAGCTGCCTGGAAGGAAGAGCTCTCGGCAAGCTTTGTGGGGAACAAGCCGGGGTGGGCAAGACGGGAGGCAGGGACAGGAGGAGCCGCAGCGTTGGTGCAGGAGCTTCCATCCCAAGAGACCCTGGGTTAGGGTGGTCTAGGGAAGGGGACTAGCTTCCCCGTCCCTGAGCGCCGCAGGTTGGTGGCAAGCATTATTGTCAGGTACCTCGGCAACGTTTTCAGACCAAGGCCGCTTTGAGCTTAAAATGCGGCTTAATTGCACTCCCACGGAGTAGGTAAATGTCACAGGAAAGTAGAAATTAGCTCACCATCTGGTTTAGATTTCTAATATTAAAAAATGGCCAATCTCCCCCACTCTTGGCAGTGAAAGAGCGGTTAATTTTTATGTTTGTTTTCATTCTTATCCTGAGAGACAGCTGGGTTTCTTTCAATTCCAAAACAGAGGAAGAGGCACAGCAGGCTGTGCGGGCAACCTGGCCACTCTGAAGGTGAGTCCCGTCTGCGGCCCTCTGTGGCCACTCTGAAGGTGAGTCCCGCCTGCGGCTCTCCGCAGTCAGCTGTGCCTGGCACGCTCTGGAGGAGCAGGCAGGAGAGCGTCCCTGGTGCAGAACCCGCACGCAGGGCTCTGCCCGTGCTCTGCCCCCGCGCAGTTCAAGAATGTCAGGGACAGATCAGAGCACGCTGTTCCCACCAACTCTACCTTGACGGAACCCAGGTGGCCGGCCAGCTGGGCAGGGAGCTGAGGGGAAGGAAAGTTCTGCCGAAAGACGCGGACGCCAGAAAGACGAGTGGGGGTTCGCAGAGCCCCGCTCCCAGCCAAAGCTCCCGCTCAACTCATCTGTTTGGCCCAGAGTGCAGCTGACACAAGGGGACGCAGGCTTCGGTGGAGGCAGGAACAGGGATCTTAACAAGTCTCCAGGCAGCACAAGACGAAGCCAGGCAGGGGTTCTTAGAATTGTACTTCCATGCTGCAAAGAGTAAGACAGACCATGGCCGACACCCAGCTGAACACACAGAACCGAGGGCAAGAATCCCTCCGCCGAAGCAGCTGTAGAGCAGACCTTCGGGATGGGGAGGAACAGCTCATGAAGACGCAGGATGTACTTCACCAAGTCAATAATCCAACTGTCAGGCACAGTGGCACACGCCTGTAATCCTGGCAACTCGGAAGGCTGAGAAAGGAGGATCACAAGTTTGAGGCCAGCCTCAGCAAATCAATGAGACCCTAAGCAATTGAGAGCGACCCCATCTCAAAATAAAAAAATAAAAAAGGCTGGGAATGTGGCCCAGTTGTAAAGTGCCCCAGGATTCAATCCCCAGTATATATAAAAGATTTAGAGTACTAGTTAAACAAAACAGACAAGTCACCATGTTTCTTCTCATTCCATCAGTGTCCTGACAAGTCCCTCTTCACGGTGGTAACTGTCTGGGCCCCCTGTGCCTGTGCCCTAGGTTCCCAGCTCGCCAACCCCCTCCAGCCTGCCAGATTGATCCTGCCCTGCTCCCACGGGCCGGAGGCTTGAGGATGTCCTTTACTTGCTCACACTTTGGAAGACACACCGATGTCCTAAAGTGGAGAACACCTGGTTTCTGCAGCCTTGCAGATATAAGCACCAAGAAGCGTGGGCCATTTTCTCCATTCTGATTAAAGTGCACGTATATGCACATCCTAAAACCAAGGAGATCCCTCTTGAAAATCAAGCTTTTGTGTTTGCAAATGCTATATATTCTTAATACTTAATCTTTCATGGTTCACACAACTCCATCCTTGAGAGATTTAGGAGTAACTTTTCTAAATAAATGGTGTTTCTTTAAAAAAAACAGATTTTACATTTAGAAAAGATGTAAAAACATCTAAAAGTGTAAAATCATCTGTGATCCCAATATTTTATAAAGTATTTAAGAAGTGAATCCCCACCCATTCCTCCCTCCCCCCCAAGGGAACCCCGTTAACAGGGTGGAGACCAAGCCTTCCTGGATTTTTGCCAGGCCCTCTGTGTCTGTAACCCTTCAGAGATAACTCAGACTGCCCTTTCTTGTTTTGTAAACAAAAACGGATCCAGGAAGCCAAGAGGTGGTCAGGCCAACCGACATGAGTAATGGAAACAGCGCTGAGAGCAAATGCAGAGGTGCAGTCCAAAACCTGCAAAGAAAGATGTCGGTGACGGCACCTGGCCGGATGCACAGGAAGCTCATTGGTGCTTACTTATTGCACTAAGTGCAGAAGCATTCAGGCCACTGCGTGGGCAGGGCTGCTCTAGTCCTGGGGGCAGACCCACTTTCCTAGCTTTCTCAGATGCCTTCTGCACCTGAACCCGAGGCTTTCCGATAACAGCGCGCGGACCTGTAAGTTGCACGCTCCCTTCTTTAAAGACTTCCTTTCCCGGCTGTCTGCCTACCTCCGTCTCTACCGCTGATTCTCCTCTCCTCCCTTTAAGCAGTGCAGTGCCTGTCCTCAACCCTCTTCTCCCTCACCTCATTCCCTGGGTGATCTCACTCGGTCCCCAATCAACTACAAACTCGCCACTTGCCAGGGACACAGAGCCTCTTGGAGGTCTCTACGCTTGATCCTGCGGGCATGACGTGTTAGCATGTCCACGTGCTCATGTCATTAGACAGCGATCTCAGACCTTTTCAACCGTGAACAGCATCCGTGGTCTCCGTGGAGTGGAAGAGGAGGGCTGAACTTCCAGTTCCTGTCCCCACATTAGCTTCTCCATCCTCGCTTCCTGTTCCTATCACAATTTCAGTCACAATGACTTTACATGGTCATAGTGCATGACTGTTATGCACACCTGAGCCACAGTGTGCCTGTGGCCAAATTTCCTTTCCAGCATGCTCCTTCCAGAGTTGTCATCTCATCATCTATCTGCAAGCTTTCAAGGTGTTGATGGCTAATTTATTTTTATTTTTATTTATTTATTTATTTTTTTTACCAAACTCACAGAGATATAAATACCCTCTCAATATATTCCTACCCTCCAAAGTATTTGCCTGCATCTCTTCTTGGAGAAGCGGTCTCAGAGCCCCCATTCCTGGGCTGCGCACAGCCTGGTGCTCCCTAGTCTGGGGTGCTGCTGTAACCTAGCATTTCTTCCTTCCCTCAGCGGGGACCCCTGCCCCTGGAGCTGAGCTCCTGATTTCTACCAGTCTCCTTTCTCAGCGGGGACCCCTGCCCCTGGAGCTGAGCAGCTCCTGATTCCTACTCTTTTCCTTTCTTGGTGGCTCCCTCAGTGTGTTGTGTCCTCTAGCCGCTTCTGAAGAAAGGCTGCAAGGGAGGGACATTTCTGAGACGTGACTCACTGGAAATATCCTAATCTGACACTTAACACCTGCTCGATCGATCGTGGCAGGACACAGAATTCTAGGCCGCAAACTACTTTCCTCCAGAACCTGGAAGGCATTTTCACTATTTCCTACTGGGGCGTTAGAATTCTTGGGCCACTTTGATTCTTGATCCTCCTTAGAAAAGTCTGAGTACTTGTGCTTGGTGACACCTGCTGAGGGTGCTGACATTCATGACCAAGGTCTTTGGTGGGGCTGCCTGGCCTTCTGTTCTTGGCTGTGGCCTACCTGCTGGGTAATTCCCTCCTCTCCATTTTCTCTGTTCTCTCTTTCTGGAATTCCTACTAGTGGGGATGTCCTGGCTCGGTTCCCTCATTTTCTCTCCATCTCTTTACCTTTTTCTTCTCTGCTACTTTCTGGGAGATTTAAAAAAAAATCTTTATTATGTAGCCCAAATACTGATTTTTTTCCTTTCTTTTCATGACCTTGGTTGTTACATTTTAATAATCATTCTTGGTTTTTTTCATAGCTTCTTGTTCATGTTTAATGGATACCACAGCATCTCTTTTTCTAAGACATTTGCTATGTTTTGCATAAGATTGGCGTGTGCATTGAAATATAATCCCCACTGTGAAGTATCAAAGGGTTGAAACTTAATTCAACTATGGCGTTTGTGTAGAGGTGGGGCCTCTATATAAGATTAGATAAAATCATTAGGGTGCAGCCCCTCTGATTAAATCCTGGTGGTTTATAACACACACACACGCATGCACACATGTTCCTGGGTGCACACATGGCCATATGATGTCCTCCACTGCTTAGGGACTCTGACAGCAAGGGCCCATCAGCAGACGAGCCCTTTCACCCACTAGAACCATGAGCCCAAATAGGCCTCTTCTTTATGATCTGCTCGGTCCATGTGCTCTGCTACTGGTGGCAGAGCTGGACTAATTCGATGTTAACTGCGCCTTTTTCCTGAAGCTCTCTTCTGGCTCAGGTGCTGTTTTGTGTCTGTTACTTCTAAGTAGTTCTTTTTTTTATTTGTTCATTTCTGTTTTCTGTCCTTCACATTAGATATGCTCCTCAAATATCTGGAAATCTGCTCATGTTTAAAATGCGTCCCCAGAACATCACTCGGAGCTCCCTGTGCATGGATAGGGCTTACTGGTGGGCACACCAGTAAGACTGCAGCCTCTTATGTGAGCTTCTTGCCCATGCTTTCCCTGTGATAAATCTGTTTAGGTCATTCTCTTCTCTGGACAGAATTTAATTTACCTACTCAGGAAAGGCTCTCTTTAAAATCTTCTTTGAAGGCAGGAAGTGGCAGGCATCACTTTGGGGTGAATTACAGCCCCAGGGCCTACCTAGCACGCTGTCTGGCACCCCATGAAAATTTCTGTTTTCTTTCTTTCTTTTTTCTTAAGAGAGAGGGAGAGAGAGACAGAGAAAGTGCGTGCACGCGCGAGAGAGCCATTGCTCCAATACTTCCTTGTGTACATGGTGCTGGAGTTCAAACTTGTGCACACACACATGCCAGGCAGGCACGATAAAGGCTGAGCTGCTGCTGAGCCACTGCTGAGCCATCACTAAGCCACCGCTGAGCCACCGCTGCAGCCTGATAATTCCTGTTTCCTGAGCCTGACCTTTCTATCTGTCCTAGTGAGGTTGCTCCTCCCTTTCTGTATTGTGTTTCTTGACCTCTGTCCTCTTGGAGCCTCCACCCTGCTGTCCACACCCTCTGCTCCTCAGTCTCCCTGGCGGCTCTCAGTCCACGCTGCTGTCCTCTCCTGCTAGCAAGGTGCAGACCAATACCAACCCCTACCATCCCGAGGAGGAAGGGGCATGTGAATTGGCTTTGCAGGTAGGTAGTTGAGGCCAGGAGATATCACGTATGAAGCCTGAGGTCACCTTGAAATTTAGAAGCAGATTAGCTGGACTCAGGCTTCCCGAAAGAAGAAACCTCACACCACAAAGATTCAAATTTGAATCCGGGCTCCACCAATTGTGGGCCCTTGTGGACGTGATTTAAGCTTTTCAATCAGCTCCTCATCTGCAATAAGTAATTTCTATTCTATAAAGTTGTCTTGGGCATTATTCATGATTCCCCATTTTGTCCATTCTGTATTTTAGCTTATATATCTTTGTGATAGGTTCCATTCATAGTGATAATGATGATGTAAACTTCCTATTTTAGTTGACATTTTAAGTATAGCAAAAAATGTGGCATATTTATTGTTAATAATTGATAATATTATTCCTTTATTGCTTTTATTAAGGAAAATCAGCAAAATGTTGTTTCTTACCAACATTCAGAAGCTATCTCCATTTGTCTTTATTTGCTCTACTGTCATAAATGGGATCAAATATTACAATGTAACAGATGTTGGTGATAGAGAACAAATTAATTGTTCCTCTATTTTGAAATCACTTATCAGTTCAGAAATAAGATTTTGTTAGAAAAATGTTTTCAAATCCAAATGAGCCCATTCCAGTCTAAATAAAAACACTGCTGAAATAATTATGTATACATAAGAACAAAGACTAAACATGTAAATTACCTTGTAAGCTAGGTTGATGGAAATGTAAAACACAAGTCAATTAATCTTTTTTTTTTTTTTTTTTTAAAGAGAGAGGGACAGTGAGAGAGACAGAGAAAGAGGGAAACAACTTTATTTAGTTTTTCACATGGCCTTAGCTGCTCCAACACTTAGTTGTGTACATGGTGCTGGGGTTTGAACCCGGGTCCTCGTGCTTGCCAGGCAAGCGCCGAAACCGCTGAGCCACCGCTCCAGCCCCAAGTCAATTAATCTTTATGTTGTCCAAATATCTTTTTAACTGAAGAAGTGAGGGTTTCGTGTTGAAACAGATAAGACTTAAATACATAAGATTCCTGCTCTTAGGGATTTTGGTCATTTGCAACACAGAATTGGGCACTGAGGGAACTCTGGAGATGATGTGGTTCAAGGTTTTCATCTGACCCAACAGGAAGCCAGGTCCAGAGGTGAAGTGACTGCCTAGTTAAGGAGGGAGCCTGACACTTCCCATGACCCCGAGCTGCCCTTGGCGCTCACGTCTGCTCGTTCGTTTCTGATGGAACAGAAGTCCTACGCTAAGTGCAAAGGTAGCGCGAGCGGCTCCTACCTCCTCCTGGGACTGGGCCAGTTGCTGGGTCAGTTGGGTCTGTGCCCGAAGCACTCTTTCCAGTTCATCTGACTTGTGTTCCATTTCCTTCCTCAAGTCTTCTGAAGCCGAACCATGACTGTCCATCTCCTTCTTCAAGCGGGATTCAAATTCTGCAACCAAATTTTTTAGGTTTTCAATTTCTTTGTTCTTGGACTCAGATTCTTCAGTGTATTGGATGTGGGATTCATGGAGTTTTTCTTCAAGAGCAGTCACTTCCAGCCTTAGGTCTCTTGTAGCACCTGCGATTAAGTCAGGTATCTGTAGGATAAGCCTCATGTTAGTCAGAAGACAATAGTTTCTACTTAACGACAACAGAGCTCTTAGAGTATCTAAGAGGTTTATTCTAGTAAATAGGTATGTTCTTCTAACCAGAGAAATCCCATTACATCTTCAGGCCTTCAAGATTTTCTTTTCAAAAGTTAATGTGACAGGGGTTGGGGATTTAGCTCAGTGGCAGAGCGCTTGCCTAGCATGCGCAAGGCCCCGAGTTCAGTCCTCAGCCCTGAAAAAAAAAAAAGAAAAAAGAAAAAAAAAAGTTAATGTGACAGGGGCTGGAGTGGTTGTTCAGCGGTTATAGCGCATGCCTGGCATGCACCAGGATGCGAGTTCAAACCCCAGCACCACGCACACAACGAAGTCTCAGGGCAACGAAAGCCATGTGAAAAACTAAATAAAAATGATTCTCTTTCTCTCTCTCACTGTCCCTCTAAAAAAAAAAAGTTAATGTGACTTATTTTTCCACCTAAAATGGAAATGCACACAATAGGCTCTTGAAAGTCGGTGCTGGTTACTGGGCCCTTGAAATGTGACTGAGGAAATGAATAAATTTTATTTAATTTTTTAAAAAGAGAGAGTGGGACAGAGAGAGAGAAAATCAATTTTATTTGTTTTCTATGTGGCTTTCATTGCTCCAACACTTTGCTGTATATGTGGTGCTGGGGTTCAAACCTGCATCCTCACACATGCCAGGCAAGCACTGTAACCGCTGAGCCACTGCTTCAGCCCCCTAATTTTAACTAATTGAATCCTTAGTAGTCACATGTGGCTACCATAAGTGCAACTCTAGAGAATATGAGAATACTGTGAAACGGTGCTGCTGCTTCTCTCTTTTTTAAATTTATTTTTTGTTAGTGCACTAAAGTTGTACATAATGATAGGATTTGTTGTCACATACTCATAGATGCACACAATACAGTGTGCAGTGTCCCCCTGCACCCTTCTACCTCCCTCCTCCTGTCCCCCGATCCCTTGCCTTTCTTCTGGGTCTTATATTTTTCCTAAAAAACCCAAGTACAGTGACATAATTCTTTTACCTATGAAGAACATTCTTTACATACACTGCGATAGTATATGCAGTGACACACTTGTAAATGCTTGGAATATATCTTGCTTTACCTCAGTTCCAACATTTCCCCTTCTCTTCCCTTCCTATCATCCCTCGTTATTCTTTGATACATTTGACAATAGGATTAAACATTTACATTTTGTACAGGCATGCAGCACAGCTTGTTCAAATATCTTATGCAGCATCTTGCAACTGTATCTCATAAATATTAACAAATTGCATTTTTGTTCTATGGTTCTAATCCATGAGTTTATCTACCTTTCTCCCAAGCCTGGGTTTAGCTCCCACCTCCACAAATGAGGGAAAACATTCAGCCCTTGACCCTCTGGGTTTGGCTGACTTCGCTCAGCATGATTTCTTCCACTGCCATCCATTTACCTTCAATGGCCGCAATATCTTTGTTTCAAATAGCTGAGTAGAACTCCATTGTACGTGTGTGTGTGTGTGTGTGTGTGTGTGTACCAGATCTTTTGGATCCATTCATCCAGTGAGGGGCATCTGGGTTGGTTCCATAATTTAGCTATTGTAAATTGAGCTGCTATGAACATGGATTTTGCTGTGTTGCTGTAAAGTGCTGATACTAACTCCTCTGGGAAAATATCCAGAAGAGAGATAGCTGGGTCATGTAGTGGATTCAACCCTTATCTTAACTTTGTGAAGGCCATATATGTCTTTTTTTTTTAAGAGACAGACAGAGAGAGCGAGAATCAATTTTATTTAGTTTTTCATGTGGCTTTCACTGCTCTGACACTTGGTTATATACATGGTGCTGGGATTCGAACCCACATCCTTGTGCATGCCAGACAGCACAGTAACTGCTGAGCCACCGCTGCAGCCCCAAGGTGTTGCTCTTTAAGGCTGCACTTCTAAAATAATAAATGAGAGAATATCTTGGGGAAGTTTTTCCTCACAGCACGCAATGTTTAGAAGGGAAAAGACTGTGTTCTTTCTCCTTAACAAAACAATACAAAGCAAAGAACAGAAAAACAAGGAGGAACAGAGCTACTTCTGATGAGACACATCCTTATTACTTAGGTTGCAGATATTGTCATATTATAAATATTAGCACAACAAGAAACTAGCCCACTGGAGGTCTGGAAAACATTTATAGACTAAAGTTCCAAAGGACTTTGTGAACTATCACTTAAAAAGGGTCATGTACCCAACATTTGTTTCAAATGTTAAATTTACATAAGGAATAACTCTTGGGAGAAGCCTGTTCA
>PVKS010016867.1:0-43147 GCA_004027875.1 Aplodontia rufa
TGGTACTATTGCTTCAGTAAAGCATTTGGAATTATTTTGTAAAAATAAATATTCACATGTAGACATACAATCCAGCATTTCCACTCTTGAAATACATACTGGGTAACCCTCAAGTCTGGGAATAGAGCTAAATACATAATATCTAGCTTCCTGCTATTACCTAACAGTCCATGATAAAAACTATAGCACACGTAATTCCAGACCTGATGGCCACCCTGAGTCCACCCAGAGAAGCCTTCAGTTCTAATTAAATATGGAAATTTAAAAAAAATCCCTCCCTATTCCAACTGTCTTTACCTAGGCTCTTGAAAAACACACAGCTTCTTTGTTTTGTGAACTGCAGCTCCCTGGAGAATCTGATGAAATGCTGCAGACTCTCTCCCAGGAAAAATAATTCAGAGACCTGGAGGAGCTCCTCGCCTCCCTGAAGTCCTTGCACACACCCTCTTCGAAGCCCTGTTCCCTGGGGTTAAGAACCCAGTTTTAACTTGCTCTCTTTCACGATTAGAGGGTAAGGCACTGAGGCATGGCTCAACCTCCCACACACCTTCAGGTTTGGCTCCTAGACTAAACTGTGCTCCTACTTCCAGGTTTAGAAGTCAGCACTGGGAGCTCCTGAGCCTCCCCATACCTTCTCCTGGTTAAGGACAGAGCAAGAGTAATTCATTCCAGAAGCAGTGCCAAGGTCATTCGGGTCTGCACATCTCCAGGTCAGCAGTCATGGTGGCCCAGATGGCAGAGGAGCAATCCCAGAGACCTCTGCTCGCCTCATGCACAGCAGGGCAGGTGTTGGGTACAGTGTCTGTAGGATATTATTAAGGAGTCCACGGGGAAAGTCAACTGTCCTGAGGAACATTGGTGTGGGTGATGTGGACAGCCTCATATTTATAAATCCAGGTTTTCATAAGGGAGTTACCTAGAGTCTAGCAATTCAAAGAAGGAAAATGGATTCAAACCATTTCTCCAAAAACCTCCAGTAAGAAAAGAAGTTTCTTTGCAGTTATATCCACAGTTAATTCTTAAATATTTTTTATAATTGCTAGCCATAAAAATAAATTGATAAATGTGAAAATCTGAAATTATTGAAGACCTAGTTTATTAAACAGGTAAAATTATTGCAAAATACTACAAGGAATGGGGTGAGTCACATTAGAAGGAGGGGGAGGAGGATAAGGACGTTCTATGAGTGACTTTTCTGAAGTCAGCTGGCTCAGCCAAGTGTTACCAACTTACCGGCTGCCTAACTTTGGGCAAGTCTCAGCCTAATAGGAGTGCTTGCCTCAGGAGGGCATTATGATAATTACATGAAATAAGACACGTAGAAAGCTTAGGTCAGTGTCTGGCACATGGAGGAAATGTAAAAGGTTGGCTCTTCTTAAAATTGTCAACCATTCTTAGATCACTTAGATCCATGTATCTTCCTCTAAATAGTTTTTATATTGTGGAATTTGTTTTATTTCCCCATTAACAGAGAAGCCAAAAGAATCCTATTTTAATTGCTCTTTAAAAAGAGCATTTCAGGGATACTAATGAATTCTTAGGACAAAATGTAGAGGTTGTTATCGCAACACCTACATGGTACACAGGTGTTAAAGGCCATAGGGTTAAAGATAAAGGAACAATCCCCAAGGTGGAGGAGCTACATAGAGAAGAATTTCAAGTACATGCTTTCTAAAAACAGTGATATGCTTGAGTTAATATTCCCTAGGTAATAAAATGGAGTTGATACTAAATAAGGTGGTTGAATTATTTAAGAACAGTTCATCCTTAGAAATTGAGGGGAAAAAAGGTTTCTTTGATACTATTGCCAAATGGATATTGTTAAACTTTCCCATGTGACATGAAAGATGGTTTATATCTAATTTCTGAAGTAATATTGAGTGAATAAACTTAGTTAAGTACTCATTCAAGCAAACCCAAGAATTTTAATTGCTAGCCAGGCACAGTAGCTCATGCCTGTAATCCCAGTGACTTGTGAGGTTGAGACAGGAGGATTGCAAGTTCAAAGCCAGCCTCAGCACCTCATCGAGGTCCTAAGCAACTTCGCAAGAACCTCTCTCAAAATAAAAAAAATTAAAAAGGGCTAGGGGATTGTGGCTCAGTGGTTAAATACCCTTAGGTCAAATCCCTGGTAGAAAAATAATAATAATAACAATCAATATTATATTAATATTATTGATAATAAAATACTTAATATTATTTATTATTAATATTAATAATAAAAGCACCTGAGCATGGCGCTGAAGCCAGTCTGCAATCTGACCAGATACAGTCTTCACCTTCAGACCATGGCTGAGGTCCACTCACATCTCACAGTCCCTCTCCATGGCTTCCCATTCTCCTGCGTTTCTGATCTGGGACTCTGCAGCATTTCAGGTCCCACATCCTCTGAGTCCGTGGTGTGATGTGAACCGTGTGCTCTGACCTGGAACCTTGAACAAGGCTCCCCACCACCACCAGAACCAATGGGTTGACTGGCACGCACAATCAAACTGCCTTGTCCTTCTCCACTGAATGGCTGCCCAGGACTCACTTCCTCCATGGAATCACTCCCATAGGGTTCAGTCCTGGGTCCTTCCTTCCTCCTACCCAATGTATGCAAATATTAGTACATCTGCATAAACCCAGGCTTCCCTTCCTACCCCCACAAATGTGAATTTCCCAGACAAAAATCCCCCATATCTCTAACAACTCCTCCTGGGATAATGAAGAAACATGTGGTATCTTACTGAATATTGACTGTTAATTTCATTTTTTAGTGATAATGTTCAACAAACAGAAGCAAAGCAGAGTTATTTTAGCATTAAGAATCTGACTCTGGAGCCAGACTATTTAATTACTAATCCCAACTCTGCTACTTCCCACTGTGTTATTCTCCATAAAAGTCAGCTGTCTCATCTGCTAAATGAGGGTAATAAGCAATATCTACTTAATAGGATTATTTTGAGGAATAAATGAGATAAACCATGTAAATTACTTTTTAAAAGGGCATGGCATGTATCAAGTTTTCAGTAAAAGTTTGTGGTTGTTCTTACCACCATTAATGTATCATAAAAATATAACCAGATATTTTCTAAGGGTTGAGCCTATCTCATGTGATAGGAGTCACCAAGTCATGATAGCATCGGTTTGGTCTGACTTAAGAATGTGTCTTTCTTTGAAAAGTTCTGAAATTGTATACCAAGATGGACCTCATATAAACAAATTCTCCTTTCTTATCAGAACCTACAGAAACAACTGGATTTGCCAGTGTTCTTCCTTCATTTTCCACGCACAGGACAAGTGCAAAGTGCCCCCTCACTTCTTAGGGGCCAAACCCAATGGCTACTATAATTCCTAGCCACGTGACCTCCCCTGAGTCAGTGGCTGTCCATCCTCCCTCGGCCTCTTCCTCTGTTGATCTGCATCCTGTTCTGAAAACCCCACACTTCCTGGGCTCTTTATGCGCACCCCCCTTTTCTTCCCTCACATCTTTGCCTTGGGGGACACCGTGCTCCCCCAGGATTTCTTTTACTTTTTTTTTCTTTCCCTTTTTTGGACCCTGGAATTGAATCCAGGGTGGTTTAGCCACTAAACCACATCTCCAGCCCCCATTTTAGAATTATTGTTTTTTATTTTTGAGACAGGGTCTCACTAAGTTACTCAGGGCCCCGCTCAGATGCTGAGGCTGGCTTTGAACTTGTGATCCTCCTGCCTCAGCCTCCAGGGCAGCTCTGGATTTTAACAATCTGATGCCAAGTTAATCTTTTCTGCCCCTGCTTGAGCCCGTTTCCAGCCTGGCCTATGGAATTAGACACTTAAACCATCCCCTGTCTGACATCTTTTCCCTACTCTAAAATTTCTTTTCCACACGGCCAACCAAGTCACCGTCCTAAAATACAAACTCGTTCTTATTGAAGCTAAAACTCCCCTCTTATCTTTCTAGATAAGATCCTGAAATGTTTATGCTTTCTCTCCCTTATGCACTTTAATCTCATGACCCACATCAAAAAGGAGTCCTATACATTTTTGCTAATCTTATTACACCCATTACAAACAAATACATGATTCTAAAAGTTTTCTCAGGCCTGTATTTTTATTTAAATCACTCTACATTTTAAGTTGTTGGTTGTAGTCTTAAATCAACTAACGGAGTTCTCAACTGTAATAAAGGAAAATTACCAGATCTCTAAATTGAAATATTTAGAATACGACAATTTTACACACATACACACACACACACACACACACATTTTTTTTTTTTACAGACAGTAAAATACCCAAGTAAAGCTAGGTTGATGGTGAACATCTTTAATCACAGCTGCTCAGATGGCTAAGGCAGAAGGATCACAAGTTTGAGGCCATTCCAGGCAACAACCTGTCTCAAAAAATAGAATAAAAAGAATAAAAAGGGATGGGGGTTGGGGATTTAGCTCAGTGTCAGAGCGCTTGCCTAGCACACGCAAGGCCCTGAGTTTAGTCCTCAGCCCTGAGGAAAAAAAAAAAAAGGGATGGAGATGTAACTTTGTGGTAAAGCACTTGCGTAGCATGAATGAGGACCTGGGTTCAATCCCCAGTACTAAATAAATGAGATTGCCCAAGAAAAAATTATATTTTCCCATAATAGTGAAAAATAATTCAATTATGCTAACATATTTGAAATCAGGTATACAAGGAAACAAAGTAATAATGAAAAATGATTATTCCGGGGCTCTAGCAGTGGCTCGGTGGTCACAGCACTTGCCTGGCATGCGTGAGTACATGGGTTCAAACCCCAGCACACAACTAAGTGTCGGAGCAATGAAAGCCATGTGAAAAACTTAAAAAATTGATTCTTTCTGTCTCTCTCTCACTGTCCTTCTCTCTTTAAAAAAAGAAAGAAAGAAAAGAAAAATGATTATTCCATAATTTAGCATTCTCTGGTAAAATTTGTATCTGTTATAAATTTCAGAGCCTTATTTTATAAATCTGCAAAAATCAGTTTTGCTATACACATTTGACAAGAGACCACACATCTGAAAAATCAGTGTACAACGTCAATGTACAGGGTGTTTAGGAATTCAAAAGAAATTTCTAGGAGAAGGGGGCAATGGCAAGTCCTGTCTTGACCATAGCCTTGCCTCTCAGATACGGTAAGAAAGATTCACTTAATTAGCATTTTAAGATGTCTCCACTTTAGAGTGAGGGGCCATGACTGCACAGGCCCCTAAAGTCCTTGCATACTCATCGATCAGAAAAGCCCCTCCCAGAGCACGCTCAGTGAAGGATCAAGCACGCCACGTCTTTCAGGACACACTTTAAAGAGCATTTAGGTGTCTCGACTTGAAGCTGCCCAGCTACATTCTTGCAAGCCTCCACCTTCAGGTGCTGACAACTTGAGCATCCTCTCTGCCTTGGCGGTGCTGAATATTTTCACAGAATGTAGACTGATTTGCTCTAGTCTGGACTCAAGGAAAATTTATCAGAGCATTCAACCAGAGAATCCCCCTGCTTTCAGGTTTTCATGAAGACCCCTCCTGTCACCTTCCCAGCCTTCCATTGGATGCACTGAACCCTGCATGGGAGGAGGCTGGAGGCATGGGGAGGGTGTGTTCAGTATCAGTTTCTTGCATTAGGGCTACAGCAGCTCTCTGCAATAAGAGCCACGGGTAGATAGAGTTGGTTGCATGAGATGATTGAAGTCACCTACATCATCAGGGAGAGCACTTGGACTTTCTTTTCTACAGTGCAGCTTTAATGGATTGGGTAGGACATGCAGTGAATTGGACAGGCTTCATCATTTTGGACCACGTTTTGCTTTATGATGAGTTGTGAGCCAGACTCTATTCAGTTGGACTTAGAGCTCCGTGGCATAACCAATAAAATACATTGAGGGAAAAAAAAGTCCTCATTCTAAATATATCGACCAAAAAGCCATCCGACATTATACAGTTCTGCTGGTATTTGGACTTGGGTTTCATATTGCTCTTTTGTAAACTTTCCTTTAAAAAGAAACCCCTGGGGCTGGAGTGGTGGTTCAGTGGTTAGGGCGTGCTTGCCTGGCATGCACGAGGATTTGAGTTCAAACCTCAGCACCACGTACAGTGAATTGTTGGAGCAATGAAAGTCACATGAAAAACTAAATGAAGTTGGTCTCTCTTTCTCTCTCTTAACCCCCCCCCAAAAAAGCAAAACCCCTTAACATAGAGATATTGTTGTACTCTTGTCAGATGCAAGTAGAGTCCTGCAAAAATGACAGGGATAAATGAGCCTATCCACATTGTTTAAACAAACAAACAAACAAAAATAACAAATATGCTCCATATAACTCAAGCAAGTGATTCTCATTCCCTAATACAGAAGTCCAAAAATTACAGAGAAAATCCAGCAATCCAACTACAGCCTGTTTGGATTTAAAGGCTTGCGTTTGTTGGAAGACATGTAAACTTTGGAATTGAGCTGGAAAAACGGGCAAAGATGTGATAGCCTGGGGTGGGGAATGTAGCTCAGCGGATTTGCTTAGCCTGCATGTGGCCCTGGGTTCCATCCCCAGCATGGCAACAGAACCAAACAAACCAGAAAACAAAACCAGACCAAACAAACCCAGATGTGCTGCACTGAAAAGATACACAACAGGCCCAGTTGGCCTGAGTCCAGGTAGTGTGAGGTCCCTTCCAAAGGTCACTGGCCCCCAGCCACCTGGGACCTGTACGCCGCATGTCACTTACCCTATGACGATGCAGGAGATGGCAGTTCCCAGGAAGGCATATGTTAAAATAGATCCCAAGTTTTGAAAAAAATGCCTCTGGAAAGAAAAAAAATTAAAACAAACAATAAAACCTCCATAGAGTACATCTGCATTTCTTGGTGTAACGGGAAATAAAAACAAATGTATGTTTTCCACAGGCCCTCCCTTCCCTCACTGTTTAGATGAAGCTTGTTTCTGGAGCCTCATTCCTGGCTTTACTGTGCCCACAGAGACTTCAATGATTCCATTGCAAAGAAGAGAGGAAAAAAAGGAAAGAAACAGGGGAAAAAGCCATTGAGAAGATGATGGGGCAGGGGTGAGGCAACCGTCAAAGCTAGCTGAGCTTGGGAAGGCTGGGAAGGGCCAGGGGAAGGAGTAGGCAGGACTCTGGGACAATTAATAGAAGACGCGGCTTCAAGTTTTGTTGTAAATGTAACTCAGCATTAAAAACAAAGGAAAACAAAAACAAAAAAAAAACTGTTTTAAAAGATTTAAGATTTTGACTTTCACTGTGTCTAACTTCTCCAACTTTTATGTTTTCTGAATGTGATGAAACCAAACTTCAACAATGAACAAAGAATCAAACACAAAAGGATGCCTAGCATGGGGGTTAAGGATCATGATGGATGAGCTCAATAAATTCAGCCTTCCACATCGTCTCGCAAGCTTTGCTTAGGAAAACTCTCTTCCGGTTCTTTAGTGGGATCTGAGCAGCCAGCTCTGACAGCAAGAGGGAGCCTGGAGTACACAGTAATCGCATCTGTAAGACGTTGCCAGACTGCTGCAGAAAACAGGCCAAAGGAAGCAGGAGTCCCAGGAATTTCCCTGGCAAGAGAAGCAGCAGAGGAGGGGAGCATTACTTAAGCATCTCAAAAGCCTCCAGGCCAGACTCTCACTCAGGCACAGGGTACGTCCACACTAAAACTCTCACGTGAATTTCTGACCCATGAAATGCACAGTCAGGCTGTGCCTAAGGCGTGTTCAGCAAGTGCATAGAAACCGCAAAAGCAGGCTTTCTCCCCATGAAAGTCAATAGCATTCTTGGGTTTATACCCTGATGGAAAAACTCAGTATTAATTAGAAAATAATTCTTTCATTACAGTCATCTAGAAGAACACCGCCTAAGGGAAATATGATGCAAGGGGCTGGAGCGTTGGCTCAGCGATTACGGCGCTTGCCCAGCATGCATAAGTACACGGGTTCAAACCCCAGCACCCATGTACACAACAAAGTCTCAGAGCAACGGAAGCCATGTAAAAAACTCAATAAAGGGGTTGGGGATTTAGCTCAGTGGCAGAGCGCTTGCCTAGGTGCGCAAGGCCCTGAGTTCGGTCCTCAGCCCTGGGAAAAAAAAACAACTCAATAAAAATTGATTTGATTCTCTCTCTCTCTCTCTCTCTCTCTCACTGTCCTCTCTTAAAAAAAATTAAAAAAAGAAATATAATGCAAGCCACACATGTCATTTAAACTTTTCTAGTAGCTGCATTAAAATAAATTTGAAAAGTGTGAAAAGAGGGGGGAGGGTATATGAAGAACTTATAGGAGACTGGAAATTGGGAAGATGGGGGAACCATCCCAGAAGCCGATGTCATTCCTCCACGAACTATCCAGTTAACGCATGAGTTCTTCTGGGGGAAACTGCAAAAGGTAAAATCCAAGGTGGTTATCTATGATCTGGTTTTTCCCCTCAATAACAAAGTTTATATCCATTGATTAATAATGTTTTGATACTGTTTCTCCCTCAACTGTATTTCTATATTCTTCTAATTTAAAAAAAAAAAGAAAGAAAGAATCAAAGGTAAACATCTAGAACAGTGCTGGCTTTAGAAGTATCCATTCATTTATCTGATCTTCATTGAATACTCAGTGCTGTGCAGTATGCTCAGCTTACAACCATGGGCAATACCTACCAAAGTCCTTGCCTTCAAAAAGCTCACAGTTTAATGGGGAAGATAGACATTAATCAAATGACACATAATATATGTAAGGTGCTGTTTTGATATATGCAAAATGCTCTGTAGAAGTCTGGAAAAGATTCTTGAGGAAATGATGCCAATGCTGAGATTTCATGGATGAACAGGAATAGTCTAGGTGCAGCAGGAAATAGGTAAAATAAGTTAGCAAAGGTTAATCTATGGGTAGAAGTCTGGAGAGGAACAGGCCCTGAAGAGGCCAGCAAGTCTGCATGTTAATGCAGGAGAGGAAACAAGGAGCCAGACCTAGTATTGTTCATCTGCCTTTCCCACAGGATGGGGAAATTTTTATATATTTATATATGAAATCAGTGATTCCCAGAGAATAGAGAAGGGTCATGAAAGAACTTTTTGGGATGAAGGACTATTGTGTATCTTGATTATGGTAGTAACAAAACAATATGTATATTTGTCAAAACTGATAACACCATATACTAAAGAAGGTGAATTTTACTACAGTATGTAAATCATGTCTCAATAAACTTTGACTTTTAATAAAAAAAAATAAAGGGTGAAAAGAATTTTGATGTTTTATTTAAACCAATATAGATAAAAAGCTATCATTTCTACATGAAATCCACACTAAACATTAATGAGGTAGTTTACGTGCTTTTTCTAAGTAGCATGTCTTTGAAATCTGGTGTACTCGCTACATTTATAGAGCATCTCCATTCCAGTTAGCCACATCGCCAGGGCTCAGTATTGCATGTGACTAACGACCTTGGTATTGGACACAGAAAGTTCAGAAGAAAGATGCAATCTAAAATAATGATATTCTTATTACATAGGCAGTCACATAAAATAATTGGTTTTTATTTGTTTTTGGTTTTTTGTTTTTTTTTTAGTACAAGCAAAATTCTCTACTTAAGGTTTAAAAAGATCACTATATATTTACCTTCTTTAGACTATATCCTGCATGGAATATAATTGGTGGCAGTAAAACATTGAAGAAGATTTCTGGATCAAATGTCATCTGCCAGAAAAAATAAAAGTACAGTTAGAAATATGTTACTTTAGGCCATTAAAATGTTTAGAAAAATAGTTCTAGTCTCTTTGGTACATTTGTATGAGGCGTATTAACACACTATTAGAAGATCTGAAAACGGGAGGAATCTAAATACAGTATAATATAAAGTAATATTTTAAATGTAAAATCTCTAATCTCCAAACCACCACTAACAATAACAACAACCACAAAAACTCAATGAAATCTGCCTGGAAAAGAGAACTTTTTTTCTTTTCTTTTGATTAGTTATTAATTTCTCATAATGTAAATGTTTTCTATTGTATACTTTTGGTTCCTGATCAAAGGAATTAGTAGTGTTCAATGGTTTTCACTTCTGACAAAGGTTTATTTAGTTTTCCCTAAACCAAAAAATTGTACTTATTGGGTCCTCATTTTCTCTGCTTTATTCTGTCTCAAAGTTTCAAATAGTTCCCAGACTATGGAAAAACACATTTGAAAATGAAAAAGGATTTTTCCAGTATTTCTTTATTGGTTTTTACTTAAATGTTAATATAAACTTGGCCAAAACACAAGTACGGCTTGGTGTAAAATACGGTGAAATGAGGTGGAGGAAATCGTGACTCCAACAGCTGCCATATACTTGGTAATCAGGGAACAAGATTTTTTTTTTTAAAAGAAAGAGGGGACAGTGAGAGAGAGAGAGAAGCAATTTTTATTTAGTTTTTCAGGTTGCTTTCATTCCTCGCACACTTGGTTATGTATGTGATGCTGGGGTTTGAACCCATGTACTCGCGTATGCCAGGCAAACACCATAACCAGCGAGCCACCACTCCGGCCCCAAGAATTCTTTTAATCTCTAAAGCCACCCTAGACTCATCTGTACCTTATGTCACTACCAGGCCTTCTTGTTTCGCAGCTATAATGTCACTTCCTTCCCTTTGTATGTCTTAGGTGCACTCCTCTCTGAAGCTGGGTCGCAAAAACATCTCCCTGTGAAATCTGCCTGGTCTCCTGGTCCTCTCTGACCATTCTCTCGTGCTTTTTCAGCACGTTGGACCCTCCTGGTAGCATCCGTCTCCTGATACACTTTGCATGACTAGTGGCTTGTGTTTGACCATTCCCCCCATTAAGCTGGGAGCTAATTGAGCGGCGCAATGCTGCCTGACTTGGTTCCACATAGCCTTAGTGCCTCGAAGCATCTGGCTCATTGCTCAACATACATTTGCTCAATTGGAATTTTTTTAAAATCACTTTTGGAATCAAATCTATTAAAATGAAATTATTTATACTCATATCACAGGTAAGGGTTATTTAAATAAGAAAAAAATTAAACAGCCTCTCTTGGCTCCAGTTTTCACTTCCGGGGTGCTGGGAATTGACAGAGGCTCTTCTCTCCCTTCCCCACAGCGGCCTTAATACACAGAAACGGGAAGGTGGAGGAAGCAGGAGCCACCTAACAGCCTAGTCCCCTTTCATAAACCTATTTAGGCGCCCATTGATGTCACACCCCAGACAGCATCCGGGTGGGTCAGCTAGGCCCCATCTCTGACCCTCAGCCTTCTTTTGCTTTTTTAGCACGCTTCCAAAATCATGTGGCCTCACTTTCATGGTACACTCTTGCCCCACACCCGCCTCCCCAAAAAAAAAACTGTTTATCATGATTCCAACCCATGAGAAGTTCATCTTCTCATACTAGGCCCAGGGAGGACCTAGGCACTGGCATGGTCATAGATTGACTGACTTTAAGTAGGTGACAATTCCTGGACCCATCAGCCATGGGTCCCAGGGGCCACCCCAGCCCTCCCTTTAGGAGGAATGGAGGCTGTGGCATTCGCTCCCATCTCTCAGTACTTAACTCATACAGAATAGGGGAGAATGATGGAACGATTTCCAGTGGCAGGACGCTTTCTTGTCTACGTAATTGTTTCACCCATGTTATTCTAGTTTCTCCTACTAAGAGGCAAACTTCTTCAGCAAAGGTATGTCCTCGTATTGATTTGTTTCTCCACATAATAACTAGTTCACTACCTGAAAGAGTGAATACATTTTCAACTTGTGAACTGTGAGAAACAGGAAGTCTGATGGTCCATTTTCAGAATGGAGTCTTCACTTAAGGTTTGCGTATAAATGGAAGCCAAGTTAGGTCAGGAATCAAGCAGTTCCTTTTTTAAACTCCTTATCAGATACCCATAGCTTCTTTCTGTACCCACCCCAATTTTCTATTAGCCAATCTCACAGATTGTACCCCTGAGCTCCTCCAATCAGAGTGAAGGGCAGCGTTGTGTCAGGTTGGAGCTATAAGCAGGTGGACAACCCACCCAAGTGTACTTGCCTATCAGATCCCCTCTGTGAGTGCACCCTTCGGCGGAAGTCAAGTCTGTCTTGCTCACCCACTTCTGGGCACATGTTTGATTTTCTTATGGCAACTCAGAATTTTTAATAATTTTATTTCTAACAGAACCAACTTGGAGAGTGTTCCTGGGAAGCCCCCAGCGTGAGAAGATCCCTCCATTCCCTCAGGCCTTTCCTTGGCTTACCCCAAACTAAGGTGGGGTGTTACCTGTGACCGAACACCTGAGGAAAAGAAGAGGTTGGCATGGAGACAGGAAGAGGTTTTCTTAGAAGGTCTAAGTACCTGCTCTCCCAGGCGTGTCACCGGACACTCTAAGTGTGACATTTCACTTAGTTCCCACGGGAAAAAAAGACAGGGGGAGAATTCATTTCATTCACTCCTCATTAGGTCATTCATTCCAGGATGTATGCGAGACACTAAAGATCAAGTGCTAGGTCCATTTTACAGAGGAGAAAACCAACGCTTGTTAATGCCGGACGACAGCTACTAAATGATGAGATTGCAGACCCACGGTTTTGTCTCGCAAGCCTATCCTACACACTGACCTACTGTGGGCTGAACGCAAGGAGGCTCTGCCTTCTATTCTGCCATCACAGATCACTTAAGATTCACTTAAGCAAAGTAGTCCACTCACTGTGTGTAACTACACAGTCAACCCCAGCGTCATTTTCTGAAAAGGAGTGAATCGTATCAAATGGGAAAATCTATTTACTTGTACAATGGTCAGAAAGAATCTCCTCATGTCAGACCTTATATTAGACACCAGAGGCAGAGTGGTGACCAAGTTCCTACTTTTGGGAGCCTCTCTGCAAGTTGTTTTATTTTTATTTTTATTTTTTTTAGAGAGACAGGGAGAGAGTGAGAAAGAGAATCAATATTATTTATTTTTCCATCCAGCCTTTGTATGTGGTGCTGCGTATGTGGTGCTGGGGTTCAAACCCGGGTCATTGCACTTGCCAGGCAAGTGCTCCAACTGCTGAGCCATCACTCCAGCCCCTCTCCCTGCCATTTATGAAAGCAGACTAAAGAAAATCATGGGCTCAAATGATCAGAGGGCTGTGCAGAGATAGAAAAGAGGGACTGGGGTTGGGTAGGATGGTCAGGGCAGGCTTTCCGAGGATGAGACATTTAAGTTAAGACACAAAGGCAGAATAGGCCCCCAACAGGTGACAAGTGGACATCAGAACATCCTAAGCAGAGAGAGAGCACATGCAAAGATGAATGAAGGCCAGAGCGGTGGGTGGAACAGGCAAAGGCAGGAGTGTGGAGAGGGGAGACCAGAGAAGAAGGGGAGACTGAGCAGGGCACGGAGGTGACTGCACATGGAGAAAGGCCCTATGGGAGGTTGGAGTGGGGATGAGAGAGGATGTGATTCATGCTTTAAAAGAATCACTTGGGTGAGGACTGCATAACCGGGAGGAGAGAGGATGGAGGCATGGAGCTGGGGAGAAAAGGGCAGCTTCCAGAGACACCAGGAGCCAGAATGGGCACTTGACAGATGAGGTGCTGAAGATAACATGAAAGAAAGGAACCAAGTTTAGGTGATTTGCTTAAAGGACCTAAGAAAACCTGAGGTTAGAACTTGGTAAATAGTAGCAGCTCGATAATTGCTGATTTCCTCTATCACATCTTCCTCACTTCTAGAAAAGTCATACACTCACATTATGCAGGCACAATTAAGCTCCAGTCATTTCTTCTGTTAATTTGGTTCATTCAAAAACTTCATTGGGGGTACATCTGATTTTCAGAATATATATATATATATATATATACATATAAATATATATATATAATATTATTTCATTAGAAGCTTGTTTGATTGTTCAACAAATAAATTTCTAAAAAAAAACCACATCAGTAAGCCAGGTGTGGTTATGCATTCCGGTGAACCCAACAGCTCAGACCTTGTCTCAAAAAAAAAAGTATATATATATATATATATATATATATATATATATATATGTGTATATGTATACATATACATATATATGGCTGAGGATGTGGCTCAGTGGTTAAGTACCCCTGGCCCCTGGGTTAAATCCCTGGTACAAAAAACAAAAAAAAATCCTCAGTGAAAACATCTTTTTGAATACAACAATCAATAGAGAAGGTAAAAACAAAACCAATGCATTTACCATTTTATATATATATATATATATATACACATATATATATATAATATTACATTATTTTATTTTCAGAAAATCAGCCTAATTCTATCAGGTTTTGTGTTTTATAATTTATTCTGCACTCTTAATAAATCTTCCCTTTGGATCAGAAATCTTGTAATGGCCTTTTGAGAGTAACATTAATTTTTTCTTTTTGAATTTTAGTGCCTGGTGGTCTAGTGATTACTGCTAATATTTTTATTGTTTTTAATTAAGGAGTTTTTACTGTACAATTGTAAATGTGTATAAAGTAACAACACGATATGCATTTGCTCCTAAACCAGAGTTACCCCCACATCCCACACCTCAGTCTCTTGATTCTTCTATATTTTGCCCCTACAACCTATATAATTGTTTAAAGTGTGAATTTTCCAGAATTAAATGACTGTATAAGTATTATGTGCCTTCTGGGGCAGGGGGCAAAGAGTTTGCTACATTGTTGATTATCTCCCTAGATCCCTTCTCATCCTCCCTGCATCTCCCTCCCCTGCTACCTCTCTCTTCCCCTCTTGAATGCCCCCCCCTACATCTCTATGGTTCAACATTAATGTTTTGACTTAATTTTTTTTTACCTCCAGAACCTCTGGCTTTTATTGTAAGAAAACTGACAGAGTAAGGAAAGAAAAAATAATAACTTATCTGCAGTAGTTTTAGGGGGATAGATACTCAGAGTCAGGTATCCTGGGTTCAAATTCCAAGTTGTGGGACTTGGAGGATTATTCAATCGCTCTGTTTCTCACTTTCCCAATCTTTACAGTGAATCTAATAATGTAGTACCTAATAGGAAGCTGGTCATAAGAATTAAATGCATTAATATTATAAAACTCTTGCAGCATTGCCTGCTATGTAGTAAAGCTCTTCGTGTTTATTACTAAAGGAAACTGAATACATGAATTAGTATTTTCAAGTTATACACTTTTTGAAGTCTTGCTCCATTGCCAGGAAATCCTGAAGATCGCCCAACTTTGCAAAATGTGCATGAAGATTTTAATTTGCTCCTATGTTTACTCTATTTCCAAGATGATCAGAGACATCATTGTTGATCTATTTTCATATGGATCCTTTGGGAGTATAGTGATTGCATATTGGAAGGTTTTAGCATCGGGATGTATGGCGGAGTGCAGGAGGGATGAAGCACTGCCACCATGATCAGCTGCAAGAGAGCCACGGTGGCACAAACTCCTAACAGGAAATCCTTGCCTCAGCAGCTTTTCTGCAAAAATCAGGTTAATCACTCAACCAGAACGTTCCAATAATCAGAGTTTCCCACTCCTTGCATGCAGGTTAAGTAATGTGCTATTGAATTATGTTTTCTGGAGCAACCAGATGAAACTGGCAGGCTGAGAATGGCATGCAGCATACAAGGATTTATTTGTATATACAAAACAGATTTGTGCTCCTTTCAGACTTGCTGTAAGCTTAGGAGCTGCTAAATCAGAATTCTGGGATTAACTCCAAACCCAGGCTGTTTCTCAGAAATGGCTGGATCTGCTGCTGTCCCAACCTCCAGATGGGAATTCCACATGTCATTTTCCTCAGACTCTGTGTTCAAATTGTGGCATGGAGGAGAGGCTATTTAAAAGACTAAACAATACGTTTTTTTTTAATTATAATGCAAGGGAAAACATTTGTCTAAAGGGAGAGGTAGAGGAGAAGAGTAAAAAGCTAAAAATGTTCCAAGAAAGGACTTTCATTAATCTTCTAAGATATAAATCTTACAGAAAAGCACTGGCCAATAGACCTTGTTTTGTGATTAGACATGTTCAAGAACTCTAGCATACAGTGGTCACCAGTCACATGAGCTACTGAGCGTTTGAACTATAGCTAGGGCAACAGAGGGGATGGATTTTTACTTTAACAGTGGTGGCTAGTGGCAATCACATAGTACCTTTATAGGCAGGTACCAGAATTTAAAATTCAGATCATTTTTTAAAAAAATATTCTATTATACTATAGAAGTGTAGGTAATTTGAAACAACAGACCCAAGAGTGAGTTGGAAGCATTATGTATGTTTCACGAAAGCTATGAAAATTTTAAACATCAGAATTCAATTCTTAAAGATAATATGGGCGGGGTGAGAAAATATTAGTATGTTCACAATCATGCAGTGTATTTTAAATTTTATTTCATATATACACCAGTATTTGGCTAGAAATGGCCCAAACATATGTTCACAGAGATAAACAACTAGAAAATTTCCAAGAGTAGAAAGAATGTACCAAGTTTAATTCCCAAGTTCATTCGAAGGTTATAGATACAGAATTCCATTTGGGCCTGAGTATTAAAGCATGCAGTGACTCAATATGACTTATCTGGGAAGAAATATCCGTGTTCTATTGAACTACTAAATAAATAAGCTCTAAAATAAATACCCTAGTGAGGGACTGTGATTTATGTAGCCTGGTCCTTCCAGAGAGGTCTTTTAAAAACATTGTTTCATCAACTCTGACAACATTCCTGAGTGGTAGCTGGCAAATGCAATTATCCCTATTTTTCAGGGACAGCAGAAAAAAATTAAGGGCAGGCCCAGCGTCAATCAACGTGACACGAATATCACTGGGCATAGGGTGTATATGCACAGGTGAACTACATGTGTGCTTTCCAAGGATCACTGACCAATGTAACTACTTTAAGCAAGATTTAGGACTAAGAACTAGTCATTTTGTCATTTTGGCATTTGCTGATTCCTTTAGAAGAATAAAAACGTTAGCACAGTGAAGGCTGCAGTCACCTTTAATGTTTTATTCATTACAAATGTTGCAAGCTGGGGCTGGAATGGTGGCTCGGTGATTGCAGGACTTGCCCATCTTGCCCAAGAGCAAGGGTTTGAACCCCAGCACCCACGTACACAACTAAGTGTCAGAGCAATGAGGGCCATGAGAGAAACTCAATAGAAATTGATTCTCTCTCTCTCTCTCTCTCACTGTCCTTCTCTCTTTTAAAAAAATTTTTTTTTTTTTTGCGAGCCTCTTCTTGCTGTGAGGAATGTGAAGATATCCTGTATAATACAGACCAATTCCACGAAGGTTGGAGCAGCGTATGCACTGGGTTTCAAAGGATTAGTGGGGGCCTATCCACGAGCACCCACGTGCAGAGCATGTCTTTTGCCTGATTTGGGGCCATGGGCTAGACTTCCTTAAGCCACAGAGGAAGCTGGCAGCTTCCTGGAGTTTCGTTTATAGTTGGTAACCAATAATTTAAAATATTTTAAATATTAAATTAAGTGCAGATGTATTAAAAAGTGAAATTCAAGATCTGTATGAATTTTTTAATACAAATAGGAGACTTCAAAGAACACTTGGCTCACGCCAGGTAGGCAGCTTTGGGACACACCTAGAGACCGCCCAAGGGTAAACATTTTCTTTCCTCTTCCTTAAGTTATGCTTTGGCATAGGAAGCACCAGAGTGAAAGAAAGAACAAACCAGAATATTTAATGAAAACATATTGCATGCTAATTAGATGACCTTGGTCTATCTCTGGATCCTTCTGAGCCTCAGTTCCCTCATTTGCACTATGAGCATGAAAATGCCTACAACCTAAAGTTGCTTTTGAGAAGTAACTATAATGATGAATTTAGAAGATTCTGATTAGCATCAACCTGAATCTACATTTAAAAAAAAAAACAAAAACAAAAAACGTTGAAGCAATGGTTTTGGGTATAGGAGGCATAGGGTATGCTTGGGGAACAGAAATAGACCTTGCAGGGTCCTAAGGGATAGAGGGAGAAGTAAGGTCCAGGGGCTGGATACAGACTATACACCTCCTTCAGATCCACCGGAGATGGATTTAAACTGTATTCATTAAAAGATGAAGAAAAATGAAGACATTTTATATAAACAGAATTGAAGAAGAAAACGGCCATGGAGATTAGAAATTTGTATGATCTCTAAGAAAGATAACTTCATAATTACCAAAATGTCTCTGGACTGTTTCATTCAGCAGCACCTACTATGGGAATTTTTCCTGCAAATGTACTTGCACCTATCTGAGTGGAAGGCTATGAGAATATTCACTACAGAGGAGAGAATGGAAAAAAGAAGAAGAAAAAAAGAAAAACCTTTGAGGATGGTGGAAACATGAGCTGCTTTAATCCATAGCACAGAATCTATGTGACCTCTGGAAAAGCTGAGGATACTGTGAACTGACATGGCTGCTCTCTACAATTCACTGTCAAGTCCAAAGAGCAACGGGGAACAGCATGTCTGGCAGGTATGTAGCTGAACTGCTATGGGCTCACACACCCCCTTTCCTTTCCAGCTGCCCACACAGGTAGACTTCCTTTCCTTCTTGGTAGGCAGGGCCATATGACTGGGTTCCAGTCAATCAAATGTGGATGGAAGTAGTACTCACCTGTTCCAAGCCCGTTCCTAAAATTCCCCATATCTCTGAGGGTTTCTGCCTTCCTTCCTCCATCAGTGCATCCATCCCTCGCACCAAGCCTCATTATAGCACTTCTCTTTTCATGTCCATCTTTCCAGCTCCTCTATCTATTCCTCCTCCAGTTATCAAATCAGGTAAGCACAAGAGATGATACTGAATGAACCTTTCAAGATTTGAACACGAGTCATCAGTGGAGAAGAAATGGTTTGCTGAGTAGAGGTGGCATCTCTGGGAGGTGCCACAGAAAAGAGGACCAAGGGCAGAGCAGGGGAAACCATGAAGGAGGAATCAGAGGAGAAGGAAGCTCAGGGCCATGGGAGCCAGAGAGAGGGACATGGGGGAAGGAGCTGCTACCTGGTACAGGGTGCCAGGCTTAGCAAGCACAAACAGGGTGCCTAGTGAAACTGGAATTTCAGATAGCTATCAAGCACTTTTTTAGAGTAATTTCTGTGTTTGGTACATACATTTCCCCATATTCATTATGTATCTGAAATCCAATAAAAACAGACAAGGGCAAGCGTGAAAATCCCCAAATGAACCTGAGCTTTTCACCTGGCTGATCCGGAGACTGCTGGGGAGTAGCTGAGGCTACCAACCCTAATCTTATGTCAGCTACTGGAAGAAGCAGTTCAAGGAGGAGGAAACCCCTGGATTCCTGACCTGGAGGTGTGGATGGTTTGTGTTGACTTCAACCAACAGGTAGGTATGGGGGTTAAGGAAGAGGTGAACGAAGAGGAAGCAGGTGAGGTGGGCTCCAGGACCCTCGCAGGGAAGGGTGGGCTCTTTAGGGGACAGATAAATGGCTCTTGGAGGAAAAGAAGATTGAAGGGGGAATAAAAGGACAAAAGGTAAGGGGCTGGAGAGGTGGCTGGGGGTTACAGCGCTTGCCTGGCATGTGCGAGTACAGGAGTTCAAACCCCAGCACCACGTACACAACGAAGTGTCCAAGAAGTGAAAATCACATGAAAGATTAAAAATTGCTTCTCTCTCTCTCTCTCACTGTACCCTTTAAAAAAAAAAAAAAAAGGTCAGAAGAGGGAAGAAAGGAGATAGGAGAGGACAGAGTGACCATAGTGACAGTAGCCAAACTCAGAGGCACTAAGTAAGTTTAGGAAGTCAAGAAGTGATAAGAACAGCAAAATAAAGAAGGAGGAAAAGAAGAGGAAAGACAATGAAAAGGAGAGGGAGGAGAAAGAGGCAGAGGAGGAGAATTAATGTTTTAGAAAATGGGGCAGAATCTGACTCAAGACTCTCAATGTGTGGAGTCAACCACAGTAGGTTGATTATTCACAGCAAAAGCACACTTTGTTTCCCAGATGCTTGCTACAGAGCCCTTGAATGTGGCTGGCACTAGTCAGAGAAATAGGCTGGTCTCCTTACAGGTCACCCGTAGAGGTCACCCGTTTCGGTGGAGGGGTGGTGATAATGAGAAGCAGCGGCAGGCAACCAGCCCGAGCCTGCCGTGCCTCTGCCCTCCCATTCCTGCTGGAGCAGTTCAACTTCACCTGTTTATTCAGCATGAAGTTCTGCTAACTTTTCTTTTAAAAAAAATTTTTTTTTGAAACCCTAACTTAATATTGTCCCCCAGAGAGATCAAGGGACATGTGTAAGGCCCAGGTCACTCATAGGCAGCACTGAATCTGGAAATCCTAACCAGAAATATTTCTTTTATTATATTTATGTTTTCAATTTTGCTCCAAACGAATTTTGTAGGGGGTGTTGCATTGCAGGGGGTTGAACTCAGGGCTTTGCACGTGCTGAACTATTATTCCCCTAGCCCTTCAAACGGATTTTGAGTGACATATCAGAGAAGAACTTCCTCCTTCCTCCTCCCCCACCCAGAAGGAGCCAATACTCTGAAGTTAGTGTTCTTTCTCTCCATGTCTGTATTCTTTTTTTTTTTTAAGAGAGAGGGACAGAGAGAGAGAGAAAGAGAGAGAATCAATTTTATTTAGTTTTTCATGTGGCTTTCGTTGTTCCAAGATTTTGTTGTGTACATAGTGCAGGGGTTTGAACTCGCGTACTCGCGCATGCCAGGCAAGGCAAGCGCCATAACCACTGAGCCACCGTTCCAGTCCCAAGTCCGTATTCTTGTACTTCATGTATGTGGGTACCCATAAACAACAATCAGTACTATTAACATTTTACAGAAATTTAATATAAGTATTATTTTCTATCCTGTTGTTTGCATTTAGCATTGCTTTTGAGATTTATTTACATTAAAATGCATGTGAACCTTGTCCATTCACTTAAACTGCAGGGTAACTGTCTGTTGGATACACTTCTGCCCTTCTCTTTGATGGGCAGCTAGGTTGTTTCTTATCTTTTGTCATCACTAAAAGTACCACAGTGGATATTCTTGTGACCTAAGTCTTTGTGTACATGTGAAAGTTTCTCTATAGGAGGAAATACCTGGAAACAGAACTTCTGGATGATAAGGCATAGGGATCTTCAACCTTATTAGGTACTGACCAATTAAAGTGGTTACACCAATTTACATTCCCACAGCAGATTATTGAGTATTTCTCCATATTCTAACAAACATTGAGTATTGACAAATTCCCAATTTTTGGCAATCTCATAAGTATAAAATGATATCACATTAATGTTTAATTTGCATTTCCCATTACTAATTAAATAAGCATATTTACCCAGTATGACTTCTGGTTGTTATTGAACAGTTATTCACATAATCTGTTTACTATTCCCTTTTGATTATTAAGATTTCAAACATATTAGGGCTGGAGTGGTGACTCAGCGGTATCACACTTGCCTGGGATGCTTGAGGACGTGGTTCAAACTCCAGCACCACGTACACAACAAAGTGGAGCAACAAAAGCCACACACACACACACACACACACACACACAAACAAATAAAATTGATTCTCTTCCTATTTCTCACTGTTCCTCTCTCTTTAAAAAAAAAGATTTTAAACATATTCTTCTATTTTAATTATCTCAGTCTTTTTTGTCTTAACTTTATCAGTGGCATCTTTTCAATGTAAAAGCTTTAAAATATAATGTAAAATACATTCCATTTTTACCTTATTATTTGAACTTTGGGAAATGACTTTTAAATGTTTTCCTCTCTTCTAATGTTATAAGTAAATGTTTTCCTAAATTTATAATTTGGTTTTTGTAGTTCAGTCTTTATTCATGTTACGTTGATTTGTGTGATGTGAGATAGGATTAATCCTTTGTTCCACATGGATAACCAACTGTCCCAGCGAAGTTCATGGGTCTTTGATGGTACATCCTTTCTCCACTCGTTTCAGCTGGCTTTTTGCTATCGTCAAGTGTTTTTTCAAAGATTTAGAAGACACTTATTCTAATAAATGCTTTATATCTGTAATCTGATAACCTACTTAATATTTTGGAATGTAGAGAAAGTTTTATATAGATAGGATTCACTGAAGCATTATTTATACTAATGTACTAGGAGCGACTCCAAAGTTAAGCACATTTCCACACATTACATGATATTCTTTATAAGCCTGAGAAAAGGTTGAGGTTATGATAATAAGTAAATGAAGCATATTATGGAGTTCTACAGATCAAGTGATTTAAACTGCATAGAAGAAAAGTTAGCAAAATTTACAATGCTTGTGTGATATTGGGGAATTTTTTGGATTTCTCCTTTTATAACAAAACAAAAGGAATCAAAACAAAACTAACTTTCCTATCCTTCTAAAATGATTTTCCTATACATTTGTCAGTTAGGAAGTTATACCACAAATGGAACAGAATCACTAATGAAAATCACTAATGAAAATCCAAATGATAGTCATGAGTATCTGAAATGGCCTGGGATCATTAAGAAAGGATCAAGGATCAGGAAAGGTGAAGAATTAAATATAAAGAAATGTTATGAACTGGGGACCCACTAGGGTGTGATGGCACACACCTGTAATCCCAGCAGCTAAGGAGGCTGAGGAAGGAGGATCACAAGTTCAACACCAGCCTCAGCAACTTAGCGAAGCCCTAAGCAACTTAGTGAGTACCTGTTTCAAAATAAAAAGGGCTGGGGATGTGGCTCAGTGGTAAAGTGCACTTGGAGTCAATCCAAAAAAAAAAAAAAGGAGACCTAGATTTATTATGTTTTTTTTTTAACTACGATAAAATGTCTGAAAGGACCTAGTACAGAATCAAAGAGGTGAGCGGTAGACAATTGTTAAATGGTAAACCATTGCCATGGCTACACTTTTGAGCTATTTTTACTCTCAAAAAATTACCAAAAGGTAGAATATTATCCCACCAACTGGAATACTTAGTATTATTTTATGAAAAATGATAGATCACTGAAACATATTTTTTTGCATTGAAGTTGTAACCTGGTACATTTATCAGTTATTGATTAAGTATCATAATAATTAATAATAAAAATAACATGATATTTCCATAATGCTCTTACAGTTTTAAAATTTCTCACATATAGCATCTCATCTCGAGTGAAGCATTGTGAACACACCATTTTTTACAGATGCAGAACCAAAGTTCTTGTAAGCAACAAGTCCTAGACTCAAACCATCTCTTCTAATTCCAAGTCCATTGCTTTATTGACAATAATAACAACAAACCTACAGTTAATATACTTTGAGCACTTACTATGAGCCAGGCATTAGTCTAAAAGCTTTATATGTATCTTCTCATTTGCACTTCAAAATGGCTCTAAAAAACAATTAGGAATATCCTGTTTTACAAATGGTGAAATTTGGGGCTGGAGTGGTGGCTCAGCGGTTACAGCACTTGCCTGGTATGCATGAGGATGCAGGTTTGTACCCCAGCACCACATACACAATGAGGTGTTGGAGCAACCAAAGGCACATGAAAAACTAAATACAATTGATTCTATTTCTCTCTCCCTCTTGTTGTCCCTCTCTCTCTTAAAAAAAAATAGGGTAATTGAAGCTTAAAGAGGTTCATTATTATACCCATGATCACACAGCTGGTAAGTCTTTGGCCAAGTTATAAGACTCTAAGAACTGGCCTCTTAGCCACGGTATCTCATCTGCCACCCATGAGGGGATTCAGGTCACCCACACTGAACGTGTCTCTCATTGGCTGCAAATCCATAAAGAACACCAAGACTTTCCAGTAACTGACATGGAGCCAGATCACCAATGGCTAGAGTCTCCTGATTCTTGCATGATTCTTGAGGCATGAACCCTCCCTTGTAACCGGTGTGCCTCTCTTCTAAGTTGACCACACATCCTGGTTTGAATAGAACAGTTCTGGATAATGCTGGCTGCCCTTGCTAGTTATCTGAAGATTCCCTTTCCCTCTCTAGTCCCAGCTTGTATGACAAATGACCTGGGTTTCTACTCCTAACCCTAGATATCCAGACCACTGATTCTTTTTTTTTTTTTTTCAGTTTTTGGTATCAGATTTATTTATTTTATTTTATTTCATTTTTTTATGAGAAGTTTATAGAGATACAGTTGAGGGGGAAACATTATCAAAACAGTAGCAATCAATGTATATCAACTTTGTTATCCAGGGGTAATGCCAAAACATGGATGACCACCTTGGGTTTTACCTGTTGCAGTTTCCTCCAGAAGAACTCATGCGTTAAATGGGTAGCTCGTGGAGGAATGACATCGGCTTCTGGGATGGTTCCCCCATCTTCCCAATCACCAGACACCTATGAGTTCTTCATACACCCTCCCCCCTCTCCATCCCCCTCCCTACACCTCCAAGCATCCTAGGGAGCCATTCCCCTATTACTCTGAAAGTCATTCAATTTGAAGTTTTGTTAGGTTAGCTGTCTGCCCTACTGCTTCCCCATAAATTCTAGCATGAACAGATGAGAGAAACCATTTGGCCCTTGAGTCTCTGAGATTGGGAGACTTCACTAAGCATAATTCCATCCATCTCCATCCATTTGATTTCAAAAGCCATAATATCGTCCTCTCTAATGGCTGAGTAGTATTCCATTGTATATATGTACCAAAGTTTTTGTATCCACTCGTTGAGTGAGGGACATCTGGGTTGGTTCCATAATCTAGCTATAGTAAATTGAGCTGCTATAAACATTGATGAAGCCACATCGCTATAATACACTGATTCTAACTCCTTTGGGAAAATTCCCAGGAGTGGGATAGCTGGGTCATAAAGTGCTTCCATCCTTAATTTTTTGAGGATTCTCCATACAGCTTTCCATACAAGACAAGGAAATCAAAGGTACTCGTATAGGAAAAGAGGAAGTTAAGTTATCTCCATGATAACTTACGACATGATTTTATACCTAGAAGACCCTATAACATCAGCCAGAAAACTCCTAGAGCTTATGGGTGATTTTAGCAGACCACTGATTCTTCAACTCCTCCACTCTTGGCCTGGCAGCTACCTGTCTCCTGTGGGCCTATCCTCCTGTGGGGGCTGCCCTGCCACCCTGCACAACTGTGGCATTACCACAACGTTGTGATTCCATTCTAAGACATAACATCAGCAGAAGAAGAGAAATCAACAGGTGGGTGTGAGAAGGGCGGCTTCTCCATCTCACCTGAGCCATCCATTCCTCAGGACCCAGGCACCCAGTACAGCTGAAGCCCTGTGCAACAGGGTGATTCCTTTCTCCCCAATCTGGAATTGATCCTAATTTAACCTATCTTTATATGATAGGCAAAAGACACGGTGTGTTCTGTTACCTCAGAACGCACAGGAGATCCCAGTCTCACAGAGTTGCTTTTTGACCTTACAATTTCTTTTTAGATTTTGCATTACCTTTAACCAGGTCTTATCTGGGAGATGTGCGCATCTCTCTATCCTGAGACCTCACCGGGGAGCAAGTGGCCTGGGGAAGGCAGACAGGGAAGGGCTGAGTCAGCAAGGGTCACTATCAGAGTGGGCGTGCTGGAGGGGATTGGAGGGAGTGTATGTGTGCTGAAATCAGCAGAAAGGGTGACTTAAAATTAAGGTGATGCATGTTTTAAAATGGTGCGTTCACCTCAGAAATCAGTGCATTAGAAAAGCAATACCGAAATTCCTCTTTCTGCCTACCTCAGACTTTTTACTCCAAGGGGAAATCTAGATGATCAAGGGCAGATGATGTAGAAAGGCAAAAGAAACAGACTGCAGCGTTCCTGCCATTGGACATAACTCCACTCAGCGGGTTCTCAAAAGCAGCCCTCTAGAGTAGGTATCACAAGTGATAAGGAAAAATATGCTCAGAGAAAGGAACTTGCTCCAAGTCTCAATGCTGGAAATGGCAGAAATGAGATTCATTATGCTTCCCTTTATCACATTAGAGGCGGTCCGAGTTTCAGCTAAAGATGTGAAGCTCTAACAGTGGATCTTCAAGGTGGTGACCATGTGGGAGGAAGTTTGGTGGAAAATGAGATGCTTGGATATATGAAGTCCTCCATGAGTGAGCATGCATTCAGCAGGGTACTGAGAAATCATCTCTGGAGAGGGAAACAAAAATAAAATCCCACAGGTCCTGATTTGCAGCATTTCCAATTTCTGTGGTGTAAACGCTCCTACCACAGCTCACTTCATGAGGCCAGTGGTTTAACAACAAGCCAGCCGCCAAGTCTCTGAGAATTTACCAGAGAATCAGGTCGCTCCCCAGAACTGCGAGAAGCCTATTCTTGTCCTGCATTACACTCATGTTGGCTGAACTGTGTTAACTCATCGCTTGGGTATGAAAGCTACAGAGAGTGTCCTGGCCTACGGAAGATCAGTGTGCAGGACACCACTGAGATTTCCCTCTGCAGAGGCCTTGTGCTGTGCTGCTAGGAGTGAGATCAGCCCCTTCAGGGATTGCCAGACTGCGGACCACCTCACCTGAGATCACACCCCTTTCCAGAGTGGCCACTTCCAAACGCAGGACAATTTGGTCTTGCAGAGGCCTGGCATCTGAGTTCAATGGAGGGCCGTTCTAGCTCCGGAGCTTCCCAAGAAGCCAACATGATCACTGGGCCAGCATGACAACTCAGCTCCTCTCTGTCCCTCAGGCTTCCTTCCTCTGCTCTTCACAGGTGTGGCTTCCAGGGCACTAAACTCCGCCTCAGGGTGCATGCTTCCCTGGGAGGTCAGTAGCACACAGTCCAAAGGAAAGCTGAGGAACATCCCGCTATGTGGCAATTCTTGTTCCCACACCATTCTGGTCCAGAACCCAGATCAGTTAGTCTTGTGATCAGAGAGGCATCTGAGAGGGGCAGCAGAGACGTCCTGGGTCAGGACAAGCTTAAACGGCAACAGGAGACAGCGCAGTTACCTGTCCAGCTTCCCTGTGCTCTGACCCCTACTGACCCTCTCTACAAGGGTTCTCCCTGGGGCTGCACAAGCTTCCAGGAGCTTTTTACTGAGCCAAAGAGAAAAGGGGATATGCATTCAGATGAAACCTGGAGACCAGCCACGATGAATGTGCACTCCTGCCACAAGTTTAATATTTTAGAAGGAACAAATCAAACGGGAAAAGAATAGAAAGTTCCATTTTAAGTTTGAGCTTCTCAGGCTTAAAACCGAATGGGAAATCTCTCTTTCTCCTTCCCACTCCTTCCCTATTTTCTTCCCAGTGCTCAGCTTCCTCTTCTCTCCCTCCCTCCCTGCCTTTCATCTCTCTCTGCCTCCCTCCCTCGCTACCCAATTACTGGAAGATGAGACTTGTCACAATTCAGCCTCCTGTGTAGTAAGCTACTATGCCAGAGCCCACATATTCACCCTGAGGAGAAACCCGGGATAGATAATTAAGTACAAAATACCCAATAATTAAGATAAGGTAGCAGCCGGGAGAGGGCACTGAGAAGCAGAGGAGGACAGAAACCTAGTTACCTAGTCTGTCCATCTATCAAGGTCTGTAAAGTACTTGCCATGTGCTGGGCACCCTGGACTACAGTGTGACCACTAACCAGAGCCAGCCCCTCACCTCCTGGACACTGCAGTCAAGGGAGAACACAGACGGTGCCCAAAACATCACAGATACGAACACGCAGCTCAGCTAAGACACAGTGGGGAACGCAGGTGTGACCAGGAGACTGTGCATCTGCAATACTCAGTACCTGGATATAGGAGTACAGTAGTGCAGGGTCACTCAAGGAGGAGGACAAGGGTTCCCACAAGGTGAATCAGCCCTAAAAACACCCCCATGGCAGGCCAAGAGCTCATGCACACATCCTGGTGCTGTGACACTTGGGATATCGTATGAAGACTTCAGAAGACAGTGGGAATCTTAAAGAAGGATATTGCTATGGTTTCCATACGTCCCCTAAAGTTCGTGTGCTGGGAACTTAATTACTAAGGTGACATGCAAGAGGAAATTCAGTCAGGAGGGCTCTGCTCTCCTGGTGGATGATCACTGTCATCCTGGTGTGGATTAGTTATCATGGGAGTAGGTGCCCGATGGGAAGATGTGTTTGCTTCCCGCCAGTTCTCCATGTTCTCACCAAGCAGTGCCTCCCACCATGCTCTGAGGTAGGCTCTCAGCCGCCAGGGCTCAGTCATGGCTCCCTTCCACAAGCCAGGCACCATCACCCAGGCTGCGCTTTTCCATACGGACCTTTGGACATTCTGTGGCGCCCAAAACGGACTAAGGCAGAAGTTATCAAAATGGCTAAAATAGAAATATAGTTTTAATAAAAATAGATACTATATTAATCTCTTAGATGAGGTATCCACATTCTAGGGAGTGGAGATGATTTTGATGTGCAAAGAAAATACTGGAACTCTCTTGTATTTCATTTTTATCATATCCTTTTAAAAATTCTAGTTTTATATGTGCTTGATAATGCATAGTATATATTGATATGGTAGTACTTGCATTGGGCACATATTAGCTACATATGCTGATGAGTGTGCTATGCTTTCACTGTAGTTGATTAAAGGTTTGGTTCCCAGGGTGGTGCTCTTGGGAAGTGGGACTTAGTGATAGGTCCGTAGGTCACTGGGGCATGATGCAGTTCTCTTGCAACTCACTTGAGTCCTTTGGAGATGATTGTTGTAAAAGGAGCAAACCTGGTCCCACCATCCTTTTTCTTCTCTGTTCCTATTCAAGATGTCACCTTTGTTCCTAAACACATTCCCACCATAAAGTACCACTGTCTTATGTCCTCACCACAAACCAAACCAACAGCAATGCCCAATTTTGGACTTTGAATCTCCAAAACTATGAATTAGATAAACCTTTTCCCTTTATAAGTTAGCCTCAGGTATTTAGCTATAGTAGTACAAAACTGACCCAGTATACACAATTAAGAGATTGGAGATCAGTGTTTTAACGATTGACATGTTGACTGGTGCGTAATAGTAATAGTTAATATTTACTGAGAACTTATTACACGTCCGGCATAAGAACCCTTCATACGAATTATTTCATTTAGTGCTCATGATGACTTAATGAAGCAGGCTTTAATATTGCCTTATTTTAAGAAACAAAGACAAAGAAGATTAGATCACCTTATGAACCCCACTCAGCAACCTAAGGGCAGACCTGGGGTGTAAATCCAGGTGTTCTGACACAGAACTTTGACCACAATACATGCTGCCTCATACATGCCAGTTCCCACCAAATGTGTTGATGGTTAAAAGGATAAAATTTGGTGTTTTGGAAAAGTTATTCAGGAGGGACACTTTATTCTGTGATGATTTGTGATAAATACAGGACTTATTAAGAAATACAGAAAACAGAGTCAAGTAACAAGGTACAAATCACACTTTTTAAGATCCACCTCTTGGACAGTGGAACTCCAAGATCTTAACTGAGTCAGGCTGGGGAGGTGGAGGGGATAGCTCTGCAGTCTCCAGCCACCCACATCCCAAAGGAGAAGTGGAAACTTGTGCCTTGAGCAGGTGGCAGCTCCCCAGCACCCTGAAGCTCGGTCCATAGCAAGCTCTGCTACTCCAGTAACCACAGTTCCTGCACCATGTGTCTGAGCTCCATTTTAAGATCCTTCTGGAAGAAGGCAGATGATGGACAGATGAATGAAGCCCTGAGCTTCTGGGCATGGTCAAGCTGCCAAGGCCCAAGAACCATCAGCAAGTTCTTGGTGACTTAAAAGGACCTAAGGTCATGTAACGATCAGAAAGCAGGGTGACTGAGATGCAGAGCACCCCAGCTCTTTCTCCTCATGGCAGTTGGTTCGTTCTCTGGGGTCTAAAGACAAAAATCTTTCCGAGAAGTCACTCTTTACTTCTACTGCCCCTATCCGCTTACCACGTTTGGTCTGCTGGAAAGAGCATAGCCCCAGCGTCCAGCCTATTCATATACTCTCACAAGATTTCTTTCCCTTCCCAACAAGAATGAATGTTTGAGACACCTGTTGTGTTTAGATCACATGGTGTCCAAGAAACCATTGTTACCAACAGCCTTTGCATTGTTATTTATTTATTTACTTGGTACCGGAAATTTGAACTCAGGAGCATTTAACCAGTGAGCCCCATTCTCAGCCATTTTTATTTTTTTATTTTGAGACCAGTCTCACTAAGTCACTTGGGGCCTTGCTAAATTGCTGAAGCTGGCCTCCAACTTGCAATCCTCCTGTCTCAGCCTCCCTAGCTACCGGGATTACCGGCATGCACCACCGCACCTGGCTTTATATTGTTTTTGAGTTACTAGTTTTGTTTTGTTTTTAAGAAATAAAATTGGACAGCTGTTTGGAATGCAATCCTTCTCTACACCCCAAAAAAAAAAGAAAAGAATTCCAGGGATCTGTTTTTTCTCAGATGTTCAGTCCTGAAGATGACCTGTGAAGAAAAAGCAATAGAAGGACAGAAGGAAGAGGTTATGGGGTAGCAAAGACCCCTCTACCCAGAGGTCAGGTGAATTTCAGAGTGCTATATCCCATAGCCCTCTCTCAGAAAGCCAGGCTACATTGCAGGGGGAAGGGGTTTCTTCTATACCCTCCTAAATGTTGTATTTGGTGAAGGAACGGTGTGTAGGGTAATTCATCTTAACCCTGCAGTCGGGGTGCTCCAAGTTACAGTCAAAGCATAGTTAGAACAACCCCTTGGTGTCTGCCTGTGCGTCCTGAAGGCATGCCTGTGGGAGAGGCAGGGTGCTCTCAGGACACCCATGTCTCTTAGGACAGCGTGTTCCAGCCTTCCTGGGTTTTCACCCCCACTGCAAGCTGACCTCTCTTTTCTTCCCCTTTATCTATTACAACAAAAATGTTTTCTAAAAATCTGTACAGACAAAATGTTCTTGGACTATTGATACATAAGATACCAAGAACCTAGGAAGGACAAAAAAAGAAGAAAAAAGTGACTTCCAGACAGGAGCAGGCATCTGATGTTGCAGAGCTGTCCCTTCTGCTCTGAAATTCTTTTTGTCCAGATCTCCGTGTGGCTCACTCTGCACTTCATTTGGATCTCTGATCCATCTCTGCAGGACACCCCTCCACACCCTTTGCTCTGCTTCTCACGCTGCGAACTCTGCTCCAAGCGCGGCTCCACGAGACATGAAGTTACACATGCCGCTGCTGAATGGTCCCTTGGCTATCTCTCTCTCCCCTACAACCTAACTTCGCTGTAGTACCTGCAGCACCTAAAACAAATGACTGGCATATGGAGAATTCTCAACAGTTAAGCATGTGTTGAACAACTAAATAGGTAAGAAAATCTGTGTGTTCCATGACGACGTCAGGACCTACTGGAAGAGTTAGACTCTTGGAATGAATCTGAGGTTCTGGTGCAGGCCAAACACCTGCGAAGAAAGTTGAATGAAGCTAAAATAAATACATCTGAAGTTTCTTTATTACCATCTGATCTCTTAAGTCAGGGTTAGGATGAAAGCAGCTAAGTCTGTCCAAACAGCCTCATCCCATCCGCTGCCAAGCTTGTGGCTCTCTGGGACCGTCTCAGGCCATAAGAGCCAAGACTTGTCAGGATAGAGAAACACAAATCATGAAGCCCTGTTCTCTGTGGAACAGAGAAATAGAATCCATTCCGCTTGAGAGCATCTCACACAATCTCTTCAAACCCTGGATGCTGATTTATCACCTGAAGCTTGCTTCCTCTCAGCATGCCTAGAAAAGTTTTAAAGACGATTTCTTTCCAGTCCTTTCTTTATCCTTCCCAAGAGTGTCCCAGTGTTAGCAGCACACATTTATCTCACGGTACGACACCACCTCTGATCGAGATGTTCCTGTTACCGAAGGGCTGTGTCCTGGCCTCTGTGGCTAAGACAATCAAGTAGAGAGAAAGTCTTCAGAGTGCAAAAGTAGTTTCCAAAACAATATGCAAGGGGGCTGGAGCGGTGGCTCAGCAGTTACAGAGCTTGAGTGGCAATGCACAAGGACCTGGGTTCGAACCCCAGCACTGCATACGCAACTAAGTATCAGAGAACAAAGGCCAGATGAAAAATAAATAAAAACTGATTCTCTCTTTCTGTCTCTCTCACTCTTTCCCTCAAAAAGAACAAATAAATATACGTGAATTAAAACAATGATTCACTGAAAGTTAAATATCACTTTTAGGGAAAATTGGACAGTGAAGAAAACCGAGACATTTAATTTATGTAATGGTGCAAAACCAAAATTACAAAGTCATATGATCAGTTATTTCTATAAGAGTTTCCTTTAGGAAATCTCTAAAATATCTGGTATTATCAACACAATTGATATGAGATCTGGTGACTTACGTGCATTGAAACAATAGACAGGACAGGGTGCTTAGCTGTGTAATTTACTCCAAAACAACTTCCCTGACCAGCTGAGTGTCACTTTTCATATAGGAAAGGACGACTTGGCAACATTCTCAGGGGACAGCTTCCTCTGACTTTATACACTACAGTCAACTGATTTATGAGTGACAGGAAGTATAAATTTAACTGTGCTGACAACTTTTTTGAAAATCTACTAGGTCTGCAAGACCTACCCTGCCAAATGGCCTGCTGACCCTCCCGCCTCAAAACTGTGAACATGTGACATATCAAATCAATGATGAATAGGGTAATGAGGGGACACACAGATTGGGTCATTCACTCATCTGCTTTAAACCGCCCTGTGGTTTCCCCTACAAACCAGCTCCATCGCCTCAGTTATAACAGCTGCACGTCTGCTCCCTCCTGTTCTGCGCACCCACAAGACAGCAGAGTAAGCTTTCCTGCCACTTCCTCCTCCTGCCCAGTGGGCCCCACCTCCACGGCCTTCCGTCTTCATTCTCTTCCACCTGCCCCTTGGTTGCCCCCCAGACTTGGGCTTCCCTAGTCTGCCATACAGGACAATCTAGTGATCTCTTTGCTCTTTCCAGCATGCGCTCTTCTGTTGACTACAAACAAGTGGCCATACTCAACCCACATCCAGGTGCGTTCATGACCTAGACCCGTCTTCAGCCCTGTGTTCTAGTGGTCTGCCCCACTTCCACAAATTAGAACTGTTCATCTTTCCTGGGATATTCCTTACCTGCTTTCCCACCTCCACATCGTGCTTTTCCCTCTGCCTCCAATCCCCTCCCACCTCCTTTACCCCCTCCCCACCATCCCTGGAGTCCGTCTTCTTTGCAGTCTTTCCCATCATCCTAGTAAGAGTCGATGCTCTTCCCTTCTGAGCACCTGTGCCTGCTGACCCAATTCTCTGGTACCTGATTTTAGTGTTCCTCATTCAGTCATTCATATATTGTGTTTTTCTCTGATTTTTTACTATAGACTCCTTGGGATTATGTCTTCCTTTAGAATCACAATTGATGGGGCCCACTGAGTTCCCTTGTGTTGAAAGAAAAGATAAATGAAAGCATTAGGAATTGATGAAACTTGGTTTGGGTTTGTTTTTTCAACTGCTTTTCAAAAGAAAGCTTTGAACTGTCTATAGTTAAGAAATTCAGATATACTCAGTAGACATTTCTGTAGTCCTAAATATTCCATAACAAATTAACGTCTGTAAAGCCATCGTTTAACATAGTATGGGCCCCATAGGGCTAAGACTCATTGAGGATGTCTTGGATCCACAGGACGCCTTAGCAATTAGTATTGGAAACATGGAGTGGGTGGAGACCGAGCACCATGGTCTAGTTTTATCCCTGCAAAAGGTTGTTTTGAATTCATCATTTGCTCATAATGTATGTAACACTGCTTTCACCAATAATGTGAAAAATCTTTTTTTTCTTTTCTATATTTTTATCTGTGTTGAACATGAACCAAACAAGTTTGGCATGTGGTATTTCCTGAAGTTTTTGTATTTTCATACCTAGAATAAAATCATAGTACATTGCCTCTTATATAAGTGCCAAAAGCACTCATATCTTCCAGTTTTATACCTTCTCATTGGAAGAAATTCATGAAACCATAGATCCTGGTTCTGATCTCAAGTACGTCAATGCCTAACCATAGCAGAAATACATGTCCTCTGACAGAATCTTCCAAGAGGAAATTACACAGCATAGCAATTCTTTCCAGCTCTCCAGATCCTGCAGGCAGGAATTTCATCCAAGTCTCAAAACTACATTCTTATAACTAAGAGTAAACCTTGTTTTCAAATCCTGCAGCTTATAGGAACAAATCCTCCCTCAAATATACACCATAAAGGAAAAAGACCCAGGGAAGCCCTGTGGTGGCTTCTAGGATTCTGCTATGCTGAACCTTGTCCTGGACTCTGACCTTGTCCACTCCTTCCAGCCCTGGCTGTCTCCTGTCCCTGTGCACCTGAGGAATTCCCTAGGCCTCAGCCCTGGGTGTCCTCCCATTGTCTGTTCATAGGGCCCTTGGAGAGCCTGTCCAGTAGTGTGGGGTACAATAAACCACTCAGGACTCAGGTTCAAGTGTTCATATGAGACTCTGTTCTGCCTCTGTCCTGTAGTTGTGGGAGTCTGGACCCATCATGTGATTTCTCTGGATGGTAATTTATTATCCACATATACACAACTAATATCAGAGAATAACTTAGATTTAAGCAGTAAGCATTCAAGGAGCTACAATTCTACCAAATTCAAGACGATGACTTTCAAATATGACTTATTCCTCCAGCTCTCGATGCTTTCCCAAGTTCTCAGATTCACTCAGGTATTCATTCATTCACCAACTATTTATTGTTATGCAGCACCATGACCAGCTTTGGGGATGTGTTGGTCAATAAATAGGCAAGGTTCCATGGCTGGAGTGGTGGCTCAGCGGTTACGGCGCTTGCCTGGCATGCGCAAGTACACGGGTTCAAACCCCAGCACCATGTACACAACTAAGCGTCAGAGCAACGAAAGCCATGTGCAAAACTCAATAAAAATTGATTCTCTCTGTCTCTGTCTCTCTCTTACTGTCCCTCTCTCTCTTTAAAAATAGGAAAAAAAGAGACCTTTGTAAAGTTTACCATCAAGTAAACAATGTAGTAATGATAATAAACAAAATGCAGGAAAACACACACAGAATTTCAGATGGTGCGAAGTACTTTGAAAGGACAGGAAGACAGAGGGGGAGACAGAGAGGCTGAGAGAGGATACAGTGTGAGATCATTACACACGTCCTCGCTAAACAGATGGCATTTGAAGCCATCTAGAGGTGGAAGGAGCCTAAGTTTGGAAGGGCAGCAGCAACACCATTTCATACAAAAAGAAAGACATGTGCAGACAAAATGAAGCAATAAATTCTCAGCACATTGAGGGGACAGAAGAGGTTGGTAGATCTGCGGCATAAGGGGAGCAGGGGTGAAGCGTGAAGTACCGTCTCTCTCCTCACTGTGTTCAAACCAGCGGCCCCCAAACTTGTCTTCCCTTTAGAAATGCCTTCTGATCTTCTTAAACCCAGAGCTCAGGCTGCTCTCTAAACCAGCTAAATCACAAACTCTAAGGGCGGATGCAGGCACTGGGATTTTTGTTGTTTTGAAATGAGTCCAAAGTGCAAATAGATTTAAGACTACTGACTTAACTCAATTTTAGTGTTTAAGTTCTTATTTTGCTCAACTATGAAAGGATAAAGCTGAGCTGAATGAGGCAGGGTGCCCTCTTGCTCTAAATTAGGTGATCTCTAGATGCAGATCCATTTCCTTCCTCAAAATTGGCCCTCCTGTTTATAGGACCCCTATTCTTCCAGCCAGGCTTCAAATCCTAGAAACTTCTCTATATACTGTTCCTATAAATCAAGCAGACTCTGTTGATCCAAAGTGTCCAAGGTTCCCTTCCTATCTGGATAACCACACGCTGCCATCTCACCCTCCACTCCACCCAGCTCTAATGATCTTTCTGGGCTCCATTCCTACTGCTTATGGAAACCACACCCATCCTTCAAATCCCATCTCAAGTGCTACATCCTTCTGGAAGACTCCCTAACCAACTCAAGAGTCCATGACCACTAACCTGTAAGTTTTCATAGTCTTTATAATCCATATGATACAATTTAGAACTAAATTATATACAGGCACATGTTATATGTGGGTATGACCTCTCTGAAAGGATGTTAAAAAAATGAAAAAAACAAGCACAATTTTATTAATCCTGACACATATTAACCATTCAAAAATGGGTAGTTCCAATGCTGGTGGAAAGTGCCATTGTTTTGGAGGTAGTACAAGTGGTGATGATGTTGGTGGCAATGCAGTGGCAGTAGGAGTAGCAGCAGTGACCACAGGGTAAAGCAAAGGCCCCATGCTATTCCTGCACTTACATGCATCTTCTCAATAAAGCTGAGAATGGTGGCTACCAGATGGGATGGGGAGAAGGCAATCCGTGTGCACTAAGATGTAGTTAGGAGTGAGATGTCACAGTCAGGTGACTATAGATAGCAGTTGGGGACTATACATTTCAAAGAGCTTGGAAAAGGATTTTGATTGTTTCTACCATAAAGAAATGATAAATGTTTGAGGAAATAGGTATTTATAACCTGATTTAAACATTATACAATGTACAATGTACACATGTAATACACACATGCGCTGTACGTATTAATATGCATGGTTTTATGTTCTGTGTATCAGATAAAAAGAAGATAAGCAAAGAAAGTTGGGGGTTGGGAAATTAAAGGAACTTAGAGGTGATGGCATATCTGTGTTATCCATGTTACCTCCTTGTAGTATTTCCAATGATGGACTCCTTTTCGGGAATCATTTTGCAACTAACATCGATTGGTTGGTTGATTGATAAGAGCAGTAGTAGAGAAGTCCCAGGAGGAAGTCAAGCTAGGGGTTGTTCATTTTTTTTATCAATTATGTTCCACGAATACTGGCACATTAACAACAAATATGAAGAGAGACACACTCAAGCCATTTACAAACCAATCCTTTCCCCTTAAAGTCATCTAATATGGTAGGTGTGCCAGAGGATCCCCCCCCCCTTTCTTCACCAGCAGTGGTGGAGGACTTGCTCTAGGCCACCTATTGCTAACCCTGGATGCTTGAAGCAACAAATGCTATTGTGACTCTTGAGTCACATATTAGAAGTTTACCCAGGAAATTCCTGAGTCATTCAAGATCAAGAAAATGTTGTATGCATAGTACTATAATTCCCCCACAGAAAAAAACAGAAGGACACTGCCATCTTAGATATTTTCTCTATCTCTTGACTTAATTTTTAAAAAGCAAACCTATGACTTTGGCTTCTGCTAAAGCAATCAAAGTGGAAATAATACAATATCAAACTTTCAGACCAGTAACAGGATTATTGGTGATCCTGTATGAGAACAAAATTGCTGTAGCAACTGGGACAATTATCAGCATCTTTAAGGGAACCAACCTGTTTGGAGAAAAGGTGCCAGGTAGAAATGCAGATAAAAATGGGCAGAAAAGTAGAGAGAGAAGTAATTTATGTCCAGGTACTAATCGAAGGCAAAACTGAAGAGTGTATTTAATCAAAGTTCTATGCTGTTAACAAGGTCTTTTAAAAAATTATGTATTTCTGGATAGAAAATTTTCTATTACTCATCTGAACAAAAGGAAGTACATAAGAAAGAAAATCAAAAAACATAAAATCTAGATATTGCTCCTGTTGATTTAAGAAATATATTACTTAATTTGTTTTTTTGCATGCTTAAATTCACTTTCCTAGCTAAGTCTGATTTTATTTAATATTACTAAGTTGCTGAGGCTGGCCTTGAATTTGCAGTCCTCTTGCCTCAGCCTCCTGAGTTGCTAGGTTACAGGTATGCACCACTGTGCCTTGCCCTAATCCACTTTTAAAAGATGAGCCATTTTATAGTTTTTTACTAAAACCTAAAATTCCCTAACTAAACTGAAAGAGTCAAGATCTCTTGAGACCATGTGTCAATGAATTTATAAACAAATGGCCAGCATTTTGTAGGGACAGCCTAAAGTCAGTCATTCTAGATCAAGGTTTGCAGTGAAAATTTTTTCATTCCTCTCTATTTTCTCCTTGGCTTAAGGGAGATTTGAACCAAATAGTCATTTGACAATGTGTACTATGACACTTACCGCTTACACACCCACAACCCCCCCACACACACACGTGTAAGAGTTGGAATCAGGTATCAAAAAAGAGAAGAGTTGCTAGATTTTAAAAAATCATTTTTAAAAACTTGACAGAGCTGTGCCCTGCAAAAGAAAGTAGTTTAAACCTTTCCTACGCAGGCACAGTAATGTGTACCTTGTAATCTCAGGGGCTCAGGAGGCTGAGTCAAGAGGATTACAAGTTTGAGGATAGCCTTGGCAACTTAGTAGAAGGCTAACTAGCTTAGTGAGACCCTGTCTCAAAAAATAAATAGATAAACAAAACGGGCTGGGGAAGTAGCTAGATAGTAAAGTGTCCCTGGGTCCAATCCCAATATCAAATTAATTAATTTTAAAAAATGAAAATCTTTCCCAAATTCTAGGAAAAGTTATTGACAACTGAGCATATAGTAAGCACATATATAAAATTCAAGGTATTGACACCTTAGTCAACCGAATGGCCCCAATGCACAGTGTCATAAAGGGCACATGGGTATGTGAACGTGTCATACATGGAAGCTCATATATGATACAATTAATTATACGGAAAAAAACCCAAAAATTCTCAGCTCATCAGGACACTTACCTTTTCAAGTATAGCATTTCCTTGGTGAGGACTGACGTTGTGCTGATTTATTTCTCTCTTGTACTTGTATTCATAAACTTGGTCGGTGATATTAACCAGGAGAGTGGACGGACTGAAGGCCAGTTTTCCGCAGTTGTACACGGTTCCACTTCCAATATCAGTTGGTGCTGTAGCATATCGTAAGATTAATCCCATGATGAGGCCTGAAACAAAGAATGAATAATTGTAGTGGGGGAAGGCAATCCAAAAGATCTACTCCCAGGTACCTTTAGGTACATGATTTGGAATGTTTCAAGCAGCAGGAAGAAGAGCGGGGCTGTGCCTGGTTTAGAAAATTGCTTTCCCATAGATACCAACTCCATCTAATGTACTGTTGAAATGTTTGTATTGGACACTTGCTCAAATACTCAACTTTTATTCCCATGATTTTTCTTCCTACAAATTATGGATAGAAGAGATATCCACGTCTTCTCTCCATCCAAGGACTTCAAGGAAGCCTTTGCTATGATAGATCCGGAGTAATCTAACTAATCAGGAGATGGTATTGCCTGGGGAGTTTCTGGTCTGCAGATCAGCATTCTTCTCAATTAGTCCTTTAGACTTATAGGAAGCATTTATAATCCATGGGCCAGAGAGGTAATATTTTCTTCATTTTTGATGGCAGCTATCTTGTGATCATGAGGGAATCCAGTCCAAGGGCATAGCCAGTACACTGAGGATGATAGGAGCAAGCTACAACAAACCTTAGGTCCTGAATGATGGCTTCAAGCTGCTGGAACAACCAGCCCACTCTAGAGTTACCCTAGTTACAGACTTCATGTTATGTGATATAATATATTCTCTAAATTTCAAGCAATTTTGAATCAAGACTTTGTTTATCCACATTCAAATGCCGTCTGATGCCACAACATTCCTTTTAATGAACAGGGGAACCCAAAGGACAATCCTTGACTTTTACATTTGTGAACTCTATTAGCAAGCATGGTAGTCTGCTAACTGTGAACTCCTTTAATATGGATTTATTAACAATTAGCAAAGAAACTTCAGAGACTTCAACAGCCCTCAATTTAGATTAGGATGGATGTATGTGTTTGGAGACAAATGATCCACAGCTCACTCTTTAAAACATCAGATTTTGGAGGTTTTACCTTTCTCTTACAAATCCAAAGATTGAATTACCTTTTATTTACTTAATAAAACATTTGTTAGGTGTGTATTTTGTGCCTGATATTTACAGATTTAAAATAAAAATACAGTCAGTCCCACAGATGCTCAAAGTTATATAACTGAAGACCTATAAACAACCAAGAGAGAGACACATGCTGTCACAGCTGGTGGGGGGGCACTCTGGGGTATGTAGAGGAGACACTCTGAAGCCCTTTGAATTATGCTATGTGTCAGATGATTCCTAAGAGGTGACATGAGATTTGCCAAGATGAGCTGAATCAAAGAATTGGGATCCAGGGCTCACATGTGGGTGGCGGTGCATAATAACAGACAGACGAAACTTCTCCAGGACCTAAGCTCTCTCCAAGCGCAGAACTGCTGTGGGAAGCAGCCGCTCAGCCAGGGACTGTGTCCTGGTCCTTTTGCATCTGGTCTGTTCTTGCCAATGAATTAGAAGCAATAGGTGTCAGTTCCATGTTGCAGCACTGAAGAAGTACACAATTTCTTTCTCTTCTGTTTCCCCCTCCATCTGCTGGTAGAAAGAAATCAAAGGCTCTCAAAGCAGACAGAGTCACTGAGCTGAAACAGCATGGGGTCCTGAGAATCTAGGAGAGGAGAAGCCATCTACCAAGCAGGCACACACGCACTGACAACCATGTGGGAGAAAAGTTAGCTTCTATTGTATAAAGTCACTGATATGCTGGTGTTTGTGTGTTAGCAATCCCCAATGATAACCTTCGTGCACAGTGTGTACGTTAAGAGGGACTTAAATCTGGTGCATTTAGGAGGTGGAGAGAGAAAGAAAAAGGAAGAGAGAGAAGGTGACCTTAGACTGTAAGGCTCCTCCATCATGCTAAAAGATTTTGATTTTTTTAGGCCAATGGTAATGCAGAAGTATTGAAAGATGTTAGGAAGAAGAGTATAATAATCAGAATGACATGTAAGAACTATCACTTTGTTAACAGTGTAGAGAACTAATTAGAATGAACGGTAAGCATGAAGTTTTTTTTTCCAAGAATATTTTTATCTTGCTAATTCCTGCTTCAGTGTTTGGCCCATTCCTCCATAATAGTTAGAAATATTGTATCCTGGGGCGGGAGTGGTGGCCCAGCAGTTACGGTGCTTGCCTGGCATGTGCGAGTACAGGGGTTCAAACCCCAGCACCATGTACACAGCTAAGTGTCAGAGCAATGAAAGCCACATGAAAAACTCAATAAAGATTGATTCTCTCTGTCTCTCATTCTCTCTCACTTTCCTTTTCTCTTTAAAAAGAAGAAGAAGAAGAAGAAGAAGAAGAAGAAGAAGAAGAAGAAGAAGAAAAAGAAGAAGAAGAAGAAGAAATACTGTATCCTAACCTATGTGAGCAAGAAAAGACCCTACCCTTCTCTGAGTATGTGATCCGCCACAGAGCAGTGGACGTCTTTCCACGCATGGTGTTGGATGCTCACAAGAAATCCAGCGGGGAGAGAGGAGGAAGAACCCTCGTCATGCTCTGGAGGTTGAAGGTGTTGAATGAGTTGTGCAAGAACATCACTTTCTGAACACTCATTTCCTAACAGTTGTTGAGCAGGTACTATGAGTGACACTGTTCATTGCTTTTTCTCCTCATGGGGGACACAAAGCAAGGAAGCACAAGATGGTATCTGCAGAGGTTCTGCAGGGAAAGAAGTCATATTAATGTCATTTGACTCTACATAGGCAAGTCACTTATTTCTGCAAAATGCTTTCAATGGAAGAACAAGAAGTAGACATGAAGTGTGCACTGTCACTTCCCTAGAAGGGAAAGCAAGTCTAAGTCACAGTAGCAAGTTCCTAGTGCAGAGGGTGGCTAAATTCACAAGGCCTCAAAATTGAAATGCCTGGCCCCACGGTGCCACATGTGGTCCCAGCCTTCAAGAAGTACCTTGAGGGAATGGAGGAGGCTGCTTGCAGCCAGACATGAGCAGGTGTAACAGCCACGAAAATGCAGCTCTCAGATCTCCCACCGCAGGCAGTGCCACTGACCAATGTCCCAGCCTCTGTGCTCCAAAATCCATGCCATGTCCATGTGGAGGCTTCCACCCTGCTCCAGCCCCTGTCTGTGCCCCGCAGGGATTCTGAGGCAGGGAGTCAGGAACTCCTCTGAAGGACAGCATGGCTTAAGTTAGCCCCTTAAGCCTCACAAAACCATTCTTATAATTACACTGCAGCCTCAGGATTCCCTACCCTGTCTCCTGTCTCCTCTAGCATCAAGGACTGACAGCTGTCACAGATCTTCAGACTCCTTCCCATTTTATCTCAAACAAGTTTTCCCCTATAAATCTTTTTTGATGCCTGTCCTCTTTGGTTGACCCAATTAACACATGAGTCAAAAGTCTCTGGCCCTACTTTCCCTCAAACCCCAAGGGTTAAGAGGAATCAAGTGGTAAGGGCCAGTGGCAACCTCAGCGTGGAAGCACAGTGGTTCACAAATCCACGTATGCGCCCTGGCTGCAGGAGCAGCAGCGGGAACAGCCAAACATTCACCCATTACCCACGGAGGCTCCTCCTGACTTTTTATAGCCACAGCCAGTGCTTTAGCCATATGCTGACACAAATGGGGAGAGCTGAATTGAGGCACACCAGCTCAGACTATGAGACAGACGCCAGGTAGAGCAAGAAGAAAATTCTAAATCAGAAGGGATTGCTTGATGCCCAGATACACAGGATAAAGAAGGCGCAGATCTCTTTCACGAAGGACAGAAAAACTGGCTGCCACGGCCATCAGCAGAAAACCCCAGGCTCATTGGTAAACCAGGACACAGAACCCTGCTTGCTGAGAGAGAAAAGGAGCAACCTCATCCAGCAGAGCAATATCCACCCAGGACGTGGGCACCCGGTCCTGCCCCAGGTTATGGACCCCACACACAACACCCCTGTGAGATACGCTCACTTGTCTCCTTATAATAAGCCTACTTTTTACAACTAATTCCCCTTATGTCTTTTTGATAGGAGCACAGATGGTTGGTTGCTGTGACCAAAATGTCTGAAAAGAACAATTTAGAGGCAGCAGGGCATGGTGAAGGGAAGCAGCTCAGTTCATGGCAACCAGGGAGAGAGGGAGGGAGGGAGGGAGAGAGAGAGAAGGAGAGAGAGAGAGAAAGAGAGATCAAGAAAGAGGGAGCGAGAAAGAAAAAGGAAGAGAGAAAGAAAGAGGGAGAGAGAGAAACAGAGAGGGGAGAGAGAAAAAGAAAGAGAGGGAGAGAGAGAGAAAGAGGGAGAAAAAGAGAGAGAAAGAAAGAGAGAAAGAGAGAGGGGAGAGAGAAAGAGAAAGAGGGAGAGAGAAAAATAGAGGGAGAGAAAGAGAAAGAGGGCAAAGAGAGAAAGAAAGAAAGATGGAGAGAGAGAAAGAAAGGGAGAGAGAGGGAGGGAAGAGAGAAAGAGAGAGATCAAGAGAGGGAGAGAGAGAAAGACTGAGAGAAAGAGGAAGAGAGAAAGAAAGAGAGGGAGAAAGAGAAAGAAAGAGAGGAAGAAAGAGGGAGAAAAAGAGAGAAAGAAAGGGGGAGAGAGAGGGGAGAGAGAGAAAGAAA
>PVKS010016868.1:0-43121 GCA_004027875.1 Aplodontia rufa
CTCCAAAAGTTAGGGATGAGACCACCATATGATCCTGCTATTCCTCTCCTGGGTATTTTTCCAGGGGATTTAGAATTAGCACATTATAGTGACACAGCAATATCTATGTTCATAGCTGTTCAATTTACAATAGCTAAATCATGGAAACAACCCAGATGTCCCTCACTGGATGAGTGGATCCAAAAGCTGTGGTACGTATATACCGTGGAATTTTACACAGCAGTTAGAAACAATGATATTGCAGCCTTTGAAGGTAAATGGATGGCTATGGAAGAAATTATGCTGAGTGAAATCAGCATAACCCAGAGAACCAAGGGTCGAATGACTTCACTCATCTGTGGAGGCTGGAACTAGACCCTGGCCATTGAGAAAGGTGTTCTATTATCATGTGTTAAATCCAGATAAGGTGTAATGTTACACAACCTAATACTTTTTTAGAGATGTTGTGGGAAGGGGAAGGGAGGGATAAGGGCAGGTAATTGGGGGGGGCACTCTTGGGGGTAAATCTAATCCTCATAATCTATATACATTTTATATTATTTTGTTAAAAACTTGCATGATTGTACAACAAATAAATTTCTCAATAAAAATAAGTAAATTAAAAAAAAAAGAAATGTTCTGGAACCTTTGTGTGTGTTAGCACCTTGCTGAACCATACATATTTGATGAATGGTAAAAAGACTCTTTCTTTCCAAGAACCGGTTTCCAGTGTTACTTTTCCAACAAGTTCCTTCCTTAACCATGACAGCAATAAGCCACTTCTCTTGCAGTGACCACATGGGATGACCTTGCAGAATCTTTGCCTCCTGTGACTATTTCTCTCCTTATATCAGCTCCCTACCTATGTGCCCTAGACCATCATTTATTCACACTATTTGTTTGTCTCCTTCTATAGGCTAAAAGGATTGGACTGTGTCCTTGCTCAGCTTGTATTTCTCAGTCCAACTATGTAAGTGTGCATTGTCCAAGCCACCCACTGCCTGAGCCTGAATCTCTTTGCCTGAGGATTTTGGGACATTTCTGCAACATCTGTGACGATCACTTTGCTTGTCCTACAAAGCAGATCTGAAGTTCCAGGACAATGAACATCCCTGGGAACAGCCCTCCACCAAGGGCAGATAAGAATCAGTGTATAAATACCCCAGATCTCTTACCCATTGGGTGAGATGGCTCTAAGGTACCTACTTTATATAGTTTTCCAGAGTTTCCAGCAGGGAAATTTCGTTTGTCCACTGAGTAACTGTCTTAATAAACTTACCCTTTGTTGCTGCCTTTTCTGTACCCCACCTCCTTGTCATATCCTCTTTGCTTCACAAAACCTATTTGTTTTAAATCTTGAAGTTCTGCTTCTGGGGAATCCAAATTCAGATTGGATAACTATAATCTTCATTTCTGACATTCTGGCTTCTTTGATTTTGTCGGCCTTTCATTTCCTCTGGTTGGCGTTTCATCTATACAATTTACCACCTGTGAGGCATATGTTGCTAAGCTCTTAGCTGGAATGATTGTCTCATTCATGTCACAAGACTAATCCTTGTAAATGGTGTGTTCAGCTAAAAACTCATGAGGGTGAGGAACAGGCGTGGAGAACATGAGCCCAGTTGTAGGTCTCCAAGAGTTCTGGAAAGAACGATGCTGAGAAGTTCTTGGCTGCAGTAGCTCTACCTTAAGCCAGGGATTACTGAGAGTAACCAGCTCTGCTATTTATAAGGAATGAATTCATAGCTGGGGAGTTTATAAATGAAAAATGGGAAATACTCTTTTAATGTGAAATTTCATTTTGTTCTGTAGTCAGTAAAAAAAAAAAGAGCATTTGATTCCAATAGAATTTGGTGGAAGAGATCAGTTTCCTTACAAAATTACTTTTACAGATTTATTTCTATCTGAATTGGTTCCTACTTTTCTTTCCTTAATTCTTGGCTATCCTGTACTCAGTTTTCACTCCTCTTTTCTCTTCTCTCTGCCTCTCTTATTGCCATTATTATTTGAGCTATTATATTTAGAAAATGTTAAAATGTGTTTTAATACATGTGCACATCATTTGATTTAACTGGTTAGCATTTGAACTCCTTAGAATTTTTCAAATACAAAGAACAAAGGCACATTTGCTATTATCTCCTTTGTACTGCAATTGCCAGATATCAATAGTAAATAAGAGAACCCTTCTCATACCTAAGCTCCAGAGAGACATTGCCAGTTGATGGGTATTAGCATAAAAGATGACATTGTTATGATACCATATAAATGATTAGTTTGGGGAGACCAATTTAGGCAGATACCTGATCTGCTGTTCCTCTCATTTGTCCTTTGTTAGAAGAAATAGGCTGAATGATTATTTCAGAAGATAGGAGCGTTCTTGGACAACTTCTCCTTGAGTGCCATGCATTGTGAGTCAATTGTGGGTACAGACTGCTAAGTTTCTCATCAGCTTGAGAGAACGCCAAGAAAAAGGAGAACCACAGCTTGGTTTTCCACTTGCCTCTGTCCAAGCTCAAATGGCAGTTTAATTTAGACCTTCTACAATACATACTGATGAAATTCTTATCCTTTATCTCCTCTTATGCATTTTATATATATTAATGCCAGTCGCTTTCCCCATGTTCCAGTCCCTAGATCCCCTTGATCATTAACATTACCCTTCCTTGAATACTTTGCAATTTGGCCATCTTTGTGACGCTCATCAACAGCTCAGGTCCAGGTCTGGCCTCCATAGAATCTCTTGGAAAGTGAAAGAAGAGAGGTATTTCCCCACATTCACACCTCATCTTTCAGTCTTTCCTAGAAACCTGGGCTTGGCACTGTGGGTATCTCCCACTGCTACTCTGACAACTCCTCTACAGTTCTCTTTGGATTTTTAGGGTGCTCAGACATGCAGATGTGGGGACTGTTTCCCCCTCTTACCCAATTTCCCAAAGTGGAATCTCATTCTTCATACTTGCTTTCTCTATCTCTTTTCTACCTGATTGTTTAAGCAGTATCATTGCCAACCTATAGGGCTTCGCTGCTGCTTCTCTGAGTCTGGATGTATGGTGGAGTAAGAGCTCATCCCTCACACTTTACTGAGCTTCTTTTCCCCTCTTATCCTTATGTCCAAGCTTGGTAATCAACTTGGATAACTTCTTCACTGCTTTTTTGTGTAGCCTAAGTTAAGTGATCAAGCTTCACATCAGCCTCATGTTTGAGACAACAGGGATATTAACATTTGCCAATCAAAACCTCTGCTAAAAGCCCATTCTTGAAGTAAATGTTTTTCAGTGTCTTTTATGCCACTGACATGTTAGCTGGAGGTTTGGCTTTGTGTGACTCTTTTATGTCACTCTTCAAGTTTTCAGGAAATGCCTCTTATTTATCTCAATTTCCCCTAGGTGATTGGTTTGAGGAAGGCCAAACATGAGAATATCTAAAGACTCCATGGTTTAAAGAAGTGTGTAGGATGCATGAAAAATTTCTTTAGCCATGACCCCTTCACAACTCCAATAGTCAGAGAATGTGACTTCAAAAAACATTATCCTTTGTTGCACTAGTGAATCATTAAGGAAATTATGCCCCAGAAGTTCTTAGGTGTCATAAGTGGAATTCCTAAATGCAGATCCTGAAGCAGAGATCCAGGAGCATATGTTTAACTGAGGGAGAGAAGCAGGGCAGAGGGTAGGGCAGGCCAAAAAGGGAAAATACTGTGTCAAGAAGGGCCATCTCAGCCTTATCCTGATGTATCGCAGGCAGGGACAGTTAGCTTAAATCACTCAAAATCACCCTTTCTAAGTCAAGGACCCTGGCTTCTGTACTTCCATTGGTCAGTCAGTGAATGCTTCTGGAGATGAGTTAAGAGGTACAGCCTTCCACAGGGTTCTGTTGATGAAGGGCATTCTGCAGAGAGGGTTCAAGCTTCAGCCCAGCACTGGCATCAGCTAAGACATAAAGCACTAAAAGAGACCTGAGCCAATAACAACGATAGCAACCACTTGAGGCTTGCTCAGGATAAAGGCAACTAGCAGTTTAATTAAAGACTGCCATGAGTAGGTGTTGTGTGGAGAACTTCCAATTTAATTCTTAAAACAAACCATAACTATATTAATATATTTTTTCCTTTTGAGCTCTGGGAATTAAACCTAATGGCTTCATTCAGGCTAGACAAGTACTCTACCACTGAACTGTGTCCCCAGCCTGTTTCCTTGATTTTAAAATGAGAAATCAGTTTCAGTAGGATCCAGGAGCTTCCCAAAGTCTGGAAAGTACTAAGCAGAAGAGTAGGATTTGGATCCAGATAGCTCATTGTTTCTACGAAGCCCTGAATCTTCATTGAACTTCACTGCTGAATTGCTTCCTAGACTAAGATCCCTATTTAACATGCATATACACAGCACTACATAGGCCTTGTATAGGAGTCCCTTACACTTTATATTTTAAAGGCCTGAATGCCCTCACTCAGGCCCATTTGCTTTTATTTATACAGTTTGGAAGATAGAGTTCAAAATAAACTTCTTTGTTAGCTTCCTAAATGAGCCCACAGAAGAGTCTAATCACCAGTTTGGAAAGTAGGTCATTACAAGCAGGGGGAAGCTGGAGATCTGATATGAAGGGAGAGACAGTTTTAATCATAACAATTACAAATATTAGCAGTCTTGGACCATTCAGCATAAAGAAACCTACAACTTAGCACTCTTTAGTAGGTTCCAAGAGTGTCATTAGATTATACCCTAGAATTAACTGATATTTGCTCATTTTTCCCAACAGAATTTAATTGAATATCTATTGTGTCAGATACCATATCAGAAATGTAAGGAATATTGAGACATGGTCTTTGTCTATAAAGAGTTTGCATCTTTTTTTTTTTAAAGAGAGAGGGACAATGAGAGAGACAGAGACAGAGAGAAACAACTTTATTTAGTTTTTCACATGGCCTTGGTTGCTCCAACACTCAGGTGTGTATGTGGTGCTGGGATTTGAACCTGGGTCTTTGCGCTTGCCAGGCAAGTGCCGAAACCGCTGAGCCACCGCTTCAGCTCCAAGAGTTTGCATCTTAAATGCTGGTTGAGCAGAGGTTGGATGAAGAGGGAGCAATAGACAAGTAGAGTCTTTTATCACATTAACCAGACTAATAAAAATACATGACCTGATAAGTTCATGTAAGAATGCTCAACATTATTAGTCATTGGGAAATGAAAATTCAGACAGCCATAAAATACAACTATACACCCACTAAAATGGCTGAGATTTAACTGTTGATGATAACTGAGTATTGGCAAGGATGTGGAGCAATCGGAATGCTAATATCTGGGTGATGAAAATGTAAAATGGCACAGCTGTTTTTAAAACAAAATTTCTCATAAGATAAACGTACCCTTATGTGATTCAACCATTCTTCCTATAGGTACTTATCTAAGAAGAAGATATGCACTTGAGTCAAGATGGTGGTGCATGCACATCTGTAGAAACAGTGACTCATACACTAGTACTACAGTAGGAGGATTGCTTGAGCCCAGGAGTTCAAGACCTTGGTCCCCTAGGCAAAAATCATCTCAAAAAGAAAAAAATAGAATAGGAAATAAAAAGAGATGGACATGTGAATGTACAGAGTAGTTTTATGCATGATAACCCCTAACAGGAAAATCCCAGATGCTCATTACCTGGTAAACTCACAAAATAAGGAAATATCCATGCAGTGGACTATTGTGCAGCAATCAAAGGAATGAACCACGGAAACACATAAGGATCTCAAAAACATGCTGATTGAAAGAAGCCAGACATAAAAGAATATATACTGTATGGTTCTGTTTCTCTGAAAAATGCAAACTAAGCTATCGGAGCAGAAAGCATATCGATGATCACATGGAGGCAAGGTGTAGGAGAAATGAATTATAAAGAGATCTATATAGGGAAAATTCTGGGGTGATTGAATTATGCACTTAAATGGCTGTAGTTTATTGTACATAAATGCTACATCAATAAAGCTGACTTTTCAAAAAGCATGTAGAAGCATTCAAAGCACATAGCATATGGTAAATACATGGTGGACTTAAAAATAGCTGTTTTATGTTTTGGTATTTTGGTTTCTTTTCTCATGAAAGAAATATCTGCGTTATGCATGCATGTAGCTAATGATTATACTGAAAATAATGCAAAAGGATGTCTTTAACAAATGAACCAAAGTAATGGTTTTAATTTTGCTAAACTATATAAATAAATGTTTAGAGGTCATGAAAAACATATGGGCCCACTGTGTGCCAGGTTCCTGCCTGCCTCACTCCTTAGGTAGATCACTTCTTATACTTTGTACAGCAGCAAGGTACAGAAACTCTCCACTTTTTCTGAGTAGGGCAGAAATGCCAGCTCTGGGTGTTGGTTATGCGGAAGTCGTGGATAAGGCCACTTTCTGCCGGAAGCAATCATGTTCTCTTTTCTGTCTTGGCATCCTGTGATACTGGTCAGACTTCCAGGGTCTGTCTGCCACACCCCAGGCTGGGCAGAGTCAGGACATCTTTCAAGTCCCAAGGGAAGAAGCCACATGTGGTTCTAATCACCAAATTACAAGCTCAGCCTTCACTCACTTCAGTTTCTGTTCTATTTAGAGGCTCCCTCAGAGACCTGATCCACTCATTTCGGTTCTTGTACAAAATTTTTGTCCGAGTTCACAACACTTCACAAGATATCCCCTGATTAAAATCCAATCAAACCAGACAGAAAGAAGACAGATAAGAAAGATGACACATTTGAGGAGAGTCCTTAATTCCTGGGCTCTGCATTCTGCATCTGCTACGATAAACAAGTACAACTTCCTTTTCTTCCTGTAATCAAGATTTGGCCTCTCTGATCTGGACCTGAGGGGACACCCAGTGACCTTCAGTAGTCACTGACCCAACTCTCTCTCCTTTTCCTGGGGTTCTGAACCCCATTGGCAGTCTGGTGGAAATTTGTTTTAAATGCACCGGATAAAATTCACAGAGCAACAAAAGATGTTTCAACTATATTGAAATACAGTTACCAGGAGAGTGAATTAACAACCTGGTGGTAGAGTAATCTATATGCATCTTTTTTTTTTAAGAGAGAAACAGAGAAACAACTTTATTTAGTTTTTCACATGGCCTTAGTTGCTCCAACACTTAGTTGTGTACGTGGTGCTGAAGTTTGAACCCGGGTCTTCGTGCTTATCAGGCAAGTGCCAAAACTGCTGAGCCACTGCTCCAGCCCCTATATGCTTCTTTATTAGCATATATAATGGCAAAATCTGGTGGAAGGCCAACTGTCATTTTGAATTGCTGATTAACATAAATGCTATTTTAGATGTTTGCCACATGTAATATGCTGAAAATACCCAAATGCTATTGGTGATAAAGTCATAGCAGTTGCTAGTACTATTTTCTATACCATCAACATTTATTGGTATAATGGAAGGAAGGAAATGCTGTACTACAATCAGAAGATAGTGGGGGGAAAACGTATGTGTGAATTTTGTTCATCCCACATGACAGACCCTGTATATTTTATTGATAGATCCCTTGGGGGTCAGTAGACCTCAGGTTAAGAACTGCCATGGTTAAGAGCAAACTCTACCCCTGCCAGGAGAATTCCCACTATGGTGGATCATCTGTCATTCCTCTCACCAACAGTCTTCTAAATTAACAAATATTATAACAATATTTCAGTCATAAAAGCATATAATGGATAATATAACGAATATCCATGTATCCGTATACCCATCAACAAACCCTTTGTAAATATATTTTGAAATTGCCTACAGACTTTTTACTGCTTATAGTTACATTCTGTTCCCTGCCTCCCAGGGGCAACCTCCATGTAGAACTGGGTGCTTGTGATATCTATACTTATCTTAATGCATTTACTAAAACAGCACCAATTATCAATGTGTTTTTTTTAAACTTGGTCAAATGATATGGCACTGTGTGCCTCCTTCGCAACATGCCTTGGGTTCCTCAATGTTATGTTCATGAGATTTATCTGTGCCAATGTGTGGGACTCTAGTTCCCTTAATTTCAAGACTGTCTGGTTTACTATTCTATAATTGTAGCATAGCTAGGTTTGCTGTACTCATGTTGATGGACATTTGGATTGTTTGCAGTTTTTCAGCATGACACTGCTCCACTTTTTTTATGACTGTCCATTTTTTTATGACTGTCTCAGGGTCAAATGAGTTTCTGTAGCAGTGGAATGGCCAGGTAATGAGTGTATACACATCCTTAGTTTTTATGTATTCTACCAAATTGCTATACATTGCTTTACAGCATGTTTGTACTGACCAACTGATTTATGCTCTAACCAGAAAGTGATGTGAGTTCCTATTGCTTTATGTTGTCATTGATACTTTTTAATATCTGTGGTCTGATGATGTGAAATGGTATTTCAATATGGTTTTTTAAAATTATTTTATTTTTTTCTTTTTTTATTGAGTATATAGAGATACAAATGAGAGGGAAACATTATCAAACCATCAATAACCAATGTGTATATATGTAGTTATCCAGGGGTAATGCCAAAACATGGATGACCGCCTTGGGTTTCACCTGTTGCAGTTTCCCCCAGAAGAACTCTTGCATAAAATGGGTATCTCGTGGAGGAATAACATCTGCATCAGAGATGGTTCCTCTATATTCCCACTCTCCAGTATCCTAGGAGATCTTCAAATACCCTCTCCCCACCCCCTCCCCCTCCCTACGCCTCCATCAATATGGTTTTAATTTGTATTCCCCTGGTTACTGGTGGTAGTGAAATAAATAGTGTACCCCCACCAAAGATACCAGATCTTAATCCCTGGAACCTGAGAATATTACTTCGTAGTCTTATGGTAATTGTATATGGTAAATCATTTTGCAGATATGATCAAGGACCTTGAGATAAAGAGATTATCCTATATTGTATCAGTACTTTAAATTCCACTTATGACACTTTTATTTAGTATTTTCCTATCAATGATTCAGAGTCCCTGTAAGAGAGCATTGGGCCCTAAGTGTCATCACAGGAGTCTTTTTAAGAGAGGCTGAAGGAGATAGGACACACACAAGAAGAAGATAATATAAAGACACGCAGTGATTGGAGTGATGTGGCCACAAGCCAAGGAATGCTAACAGCCACTAGAAACTGCAAACAACAAGGGACACATTCTTCCTTAGAGCCTCTGGTGGACTCATGGTCCTGCTGACACCTTGACTTTGGCCTTCTGGCCTCCAGAGTACTGGTGCGATCAATTACTACTGTCTTAAATTCCCCAATTTGTGGCAATTTGTTCCAGCAGCCTAGGAAACAAATAAACCCATCCAGTACTGTTTCAGTTTATAGGTTCATTGGATACTTGCATGGTCTATTTTGTGGGTTGCTTATTCATATACTTGGCCTGTTGTTTTTTCTCTTTAACCATAGAGAACTTTCCATATTCTGGATATTAATTTTTTTTGTTATGCTTTGTCCACAGCTTGTCTTTTCTCTTTTGAATGGTGGTTTTTTGATATACAAAATTTTTAAACTTTTATGTAGACAAGTATGTCCTTTCTTTTCTTTTATGGTTTGTGCAGAGCCTTTGTTTGGGAATATAATATTCTGAGCTTGGAGATAAATAAATATCTTGCTCTTGTCTTCTGCATATGTCCTGCTGTTGGGAGCCAGGTCAGCCCCTGCCTTTGGGAGAGAGACCCAGTTGGGAAGGGGCTAACTCACACTTCAGATGATAGGCAAAGTCACATGCACACATTCCAGAAAGCCTGCCAGAAACCATTGGACTGGGAGCGAGTCTTGGCTACACCTTTCAAACCTTGATTTTGCCAAATGGCATACTAATTATTTTGATGTTGAGTTTTGGTAGATAGCAACTTCTGCACTTTTTAATCATCACTTATCACTTTCCAGTTCAGTTACCACCATTGTAGGGCCAATTCAGGCAAATTTCTCTCCTAGCTCCAGTATGAGCTGCCAGGGCTGTTCCACTTCCTCCTCCAAATGTGTCATAATTTTCATGCACCCTATTAATTTGTAGTGCTTACAATTCCAGTTGTCACCATTTTATTTATCATTTTTCTATCAATAATCCAGACCAGGGGCATGACCACAAGTACCTTCAGGGTGAGGCAGGTGATGGAAGAGCAAGGAGCTTGTGTGACCCCAGAAGGGCCTGTGAAGGGCAGGTCTACCTGAATTCTAGGACTGCCCCCATACATCTGGCCTGTGTATCACATTGTGCTCTGGTAGGCAGTGTAGAACCTTAAATACTGTGACACTGAGAGGTGAGAAAGGAGTTGTTGAGGGTTACTCCTGGGGTTCAAACTCCCTGGCATTACCAAGTTTCCTATTTAGAAGCCAAGCACTCTTCTGGGGCCAGAGTACATCCTCAGACAGAGAGATGAAGGGTGCTCTAGGCAGGGATAGAAACCGTCCACAGAGACCTCCAAAATAGTATCAATACTGTCTTATATAGGGAAAGAGGTGTGGAAGAATTGGACGGATATTGCAAGGTCAGTACCCTTATCTTGGGTCAGGCTGAAATCATCTGATGTTTGATGTCATATGTATGAATTGAGAAGATCTTAACATCTCAGTGTGTGAATGTTTTACTGATCCTGTAATATCTCTTCATGTCATTGTGCAAAATTCTCATTATCCACATCTGAATGCCTTAACATCTGGACCTGTGAATACCTCCATATCTCAATATGTAAATGTCTCAGTATCTTAGCATGTGGCAGTTATTGCATTGGAACCCAGGAATGTCTACATGGCAGCATGCTAATGTCCTGATGTCTCAACCTGTGATTGTCAACATCTCAACATGCATTGCTTTGACATTCCAAATTCATTTTCTCAGAATCTTATTGAAATACTCTTAGAAATTCTGTTTGTTTTTTTTTTTTTTTTACAGATTAGCACTAGATCTCACTTGCAGAAAGATACCTGAACAGACTTTATAACAATCCACTAGCACTCCATTTACATGGAAATCAAACTGCTGGCTAACTCAGATAATTCCAAATTCTTGATAAAGGTAAAAGTCACCCTGAGGCTCATTTACTTTTCTGAAGTGGCTTTAGAATTACTCTCATGATCTATCCAGATTATTGCACATAAGATGCTGTCACAGATTAGAAAACACTCTAACACTGTCAAATGACAGTTGACTATAATGAGTGAAGTTAGAAAGGGGCTCCCTAGGGAGAGCAGGTGGGGGATTAACTAGGAAGAGGCTTAGGGAACTTTCTAGGGGATGTAAGGGCTTGCTTCTTGGTAGGGCTTTGAGTAATCCAGGCATGTTCATTTGTTAAAATTCAATGAATATTTACTCCAGATTCATGTACTTCATTTTAAGTCTTAAAATCCTACCTTGACAGAAAAATACTATTTGTAAATAGATATTGATATCACAAATGCATTGAAATATTTAGGGAGAAGGATGTGTGTATATCTCCAATATATTTTTAAATGCATTTTAAAAAATGATAGGTTGATGGATGGGTAGATGGATACATGTGTGAGAAAACAAATATTTTACAATGTCATGGTAGAATCTAGGAGATGGGTAACATTTTTTCAAAATTTGCATGTTTGAAAACTTTCCTAATAAAATATACCAGAAAATAAAGTAGGCCAGGAAAAAGTAGGCAAGTTCAATGATTCAGAGCTACTCTACTCACATCACAGACTCTGAGAACATCACCCAATTGTATCTCACTTTCAAGTCTGATACTCATTAATTTCCTGGGTTATTTTTAGAAATCCTAAATTCTAGTCCATGTGTATTTAAGACTGCAAAAAAAAAAGAATATAATTACTTTTGGAAACTTTCCATTTAAAAAATCTCTGCATTAAAAAAAAAGTTGATTCTTAATTAGGGGTAAGCTTTAGATACCTGGAAAATCCCAGTTAGCTGAAACCTTGCATTCCCCGACAGCACACATGCAGCGGATGTCATTTTAATTAGCATTTCTAGTTAGTGGAGGATCATAGCTCCTTACCCTTCACTTGGCTCTATCGTTTCTAGGGCATTTTTACATGTATCATCTCAAGGTTTTAGAGAAAAGGCTTTTGAGTTGGAGTCCTCTGAATTTGAATTCTAGTTGGACCACTTACTAGGTACACGACCATGAAGATACTTGATTTGTTTGAGCTCAGTGCTTTTCTGGCACAAGTGTAAATGATGATCCCTAAAATACAAGGTTTTTGTAAGAAATAAATGAAATAATTCAGGAAAAGCACATTAAAGAACCTGGCATGTAGTAGGTTTTCATTCAAGCGGAGTTCTCAGCCTTTGATCCTTATATCTTATCACCAAGACAGTATTGTGGGGGAGAAATAATATTGTTACATCATTTCCCACAGGAGATGGCCTTGTTTGAAGTTCAATCAAATCTGCTTCAGATCTTGCCATAGTGGATAGCTTTATGTCAAATATTTGAGGTTTTGTTTTTTTCTTTTTTCAGCACCAGGAATTGAACTCATGGGTGCTCTACTACTGAGCTCTATCCCTAACCCTTTATAGTTTTTGAGAAAGGATCTCTCTGGGTTATCCATGTAGGCCTCTCGCTTGCCATCCTTCTGAGTTGATAGGCTTGGTGTGCCATGGTTCCTGTCCAGATATTTAAGTTTAATTAAAGGTTTATGTGTCTTCTTCTTAGGTTCGTCATTCATGTTTGGCAATTAGCCTTATTTGCAGCAAAAAAGAAGAAAAAAATGTCCACTTGAGAATAATGTCAGCTCTTTGAGTGCTCTGGCCAAGCTGAAAAGGAGAGCCCTGGAGCCCAGCGTGTGACTGGCTGGGGATGCCCATTCAGGGTGCTCTGTGACACGACAGAGACCATAGAAGGAACAAAGTACACTAGGACCAACCCCGGGAGAGAAACTGTGGCCAAAGAACACACCCCCTCATGTGGCTTATTGTTTTTAGAGCGTGCTAGAGAAGTACAACAGACTGTTTGGAGCCTTAACAATCGCTTATTTTGTATTAGATGTTTTAAAAAAAGCAAAGGATTTTTTCTTTGTGCGTTACACATATGCCAGGAAAAATAGTTCCTGGAGAATGAAAACAACTCGAGGGTCAGTTTGCAACTCGAGAGGGGCCGTTGGGTCCAGTTGCAAAGATGCCATTTTCTTCAGAGTAAATGAAGCTGTGTCCAGGGAGGAGGCAGACTCTTTGTTAGGCAGGTGGGCTTAAAAGTGAATGACTTCCTGTTCTTAGGGAGGACCCAACCAGGTCTTTCGGTGGGAACTGCAGGTACAGTAAGGGCATTGCTTCTGGCCAGTAGGGATGTGTGCTTGTGAACAACTGGTGGCCAAAGCCTAATGGGGAGCAGAACTGTGGCATTCAGCAGCCTGGACTGGCATTCATACATGGCTCTAGGCTTCCTCAGGAGCAGTTAATTTTTAAACCACACGTTGCCCCAGAATTTCTAGGACTGAATTAGGAAACCTACCTAGACCCCAATTTTTTTGTTTGTTTGTTTTTGGGGGGTTTTTTGGGCAATGCTCTCTTCTGAGGGCCAAAACCCTGCCAGGTCAATCACTACAGGGGTTTATGCATGGAGGAACAGCAAAAGAAATGGAAAATAAAGTAGTAAGAAAAGTCCAACTTACAAGTTCACCCAGGGCTGCATTGGGCAGACTCCTTATGGACCACAGAGGGGGACTGTCAGTCTACTGAGAACTCAATATGGCTCCTCAGTGAAGCTGGGCTGAGTGCTGACTGGCTCCCAAGAGACTCTGTACTTGGCACTAAAGACAAACAAGGAGAAGGCTATGTTCCTATGGATCAATTCAGCTTGACTTCCCTTCAAACCAAGTTTCTGGGAATACTAGGAATCATTAAGGCAGTGTTCTCAAAAAGTGGTCCAGGGACCAGCAACATCAACTTCTCTTGGGAGCTTCTAGGAAATGCAAATTCTCAGGCCCTACCCCAGACCTACTGAATCAGGAGTTCCAGGGGTGGACCTGTGAATCTGAGTTTTTACAAATCATCTAGGTGGGTCTTATTTTCCCTCCTAGTGCCAGATTCCAAACTGCAGTAGAATCACAATAGCTTTTGAAGATAATGGACAAATGGCTGAGGACAGGAATTCTAGTATGGGTAGTTTCTTTAGTCTCACATTTTACAGAGGTTCCTTTATGGAGGGTTTTTGGGAATATTTGAGGCAATGATCAAACTGGTATGAGGCACTTAGGGATTTTTAATCTTTTTTGAAATTGCTATACAGAAAAGCACATACTTATTACTTAAATTATATGTTATAGATCAATAAAAATGAAATTTTTCTAATGATGCTTCTATTCACATGTTATGTACAAGTGAGCAAATGTCAGTGGTTCAAGGCTATTATTAGTAAGTTGTCTATGGAGGGTGTCAATCCTGTTACCACAAGCCCCTCTCTAAGGCTCCATAACTGACACATCTGGTAACAAAGGGTACCTGTTTTCTGGTGTAGGACATTGTCCTGTGAAAATGAAGATTTTTTTTTCTTTCTGATTTTTCCCTGAAAGTGGGTCCAGGTATTATTTATTATCTGGTTTTTTCTGCCTGCCTCCAGGCAAGGACCACATTTAAGCCAATTCAAACTTTGCAAGTCTTAAAAATAACTCTCCCTTTGCTAACCTCCTTTAGGCTTGGCAGAGACTTCCTTAGAACAGGAAATCCATCTTTCTACCTGCCCACTCCTCATGATTAACGTACCCTGTAATTTTGTCTTACTTTTTCAGGCTGTTGTAATACAATTTGACAAGGCCTTTTCTCTCTTTCTTTCTTTCTTTCTTCTTTTTTTTTGGTGGTGGTGGTGGTGGTTAAGGTGGGAAAGTGAGAGTGGGGATCCTGTTTTCCTCCTCCATTGCCAAGTGGCCTGATTTTCAATGCTGAAAACTTCACTAAAGGCAAAACATTTATCAAGGCTTTTCAGTGAAAATCTAACTGTCCCTAAAAGTTGTCCTAGCCTTATGTATGTGAATGTGATTTTGTGACTATTTTAAAGAACAATCTTTAAGAAGCTATATACATTATATATTATTTTGTTAAAATTTGTATGATTGTTCACCAAATAAATTTCTGAGTAAAAAATTTAAAAAAAGAACAACCTTTAAATAGTGCCTGTTCATGGCATAGGTTAGCTGATAATTATCTCCTAAGTGAATTACTTTCACAATGAAAGAAGGCCTCTGAAGAATTTTCTTTTCTTATGGTTCTTCCATTTAATGGATTTCTTAGCATATTCGAGTGTTCTGGACTCTCTTTTTCTCTGTCTCCGCTTCTACGCTTCATAACTAGAGCTTATCCTAATTTTTTTTCTGTCCCCCCCAAACCCTTGCAGTAATCAAATGCATTGTTCCCTAAATGGGCTGCCTCAAACCATGCTTCTCTCTTCATGAGACCCTGAGTAAGAGTAAATGGGACTCTCTGGTCACAGAAAGATCTTTGGTAGAATCAAATTTACTTTGTTAAAAGGCAAAAATATAGGGACTAGCAATTAGGTTCCATATTCCAGGAAAAGTTTCACCTTTCTGAGAAACAAAGAGTAGAATATATTTGGAAGGGAAATTGATTTCCAGAAAAGCATCTTGATATTACTGAAATTATAAGTTATAGATCCAAAAATATGGTAGTTTTTCTAATGATACTTTTGTTCACATCTGATGTGAATAATTCTTACTCTCAGTATATATGTCCTGCATCTCACCACCATCCACAGGCATGGAGACAGCTTTCTGGGAAGTCCTTAAGTGATTCAACCCCAAGCTCACAACTTTGAAATAGATGTACCAGTTAGCTAGCTCCACTATCCAGTAGAACTTCTTGCAAAGACACAAATGATCTCTGCACTGTTTAATATAATAGCTATGTCTGACACATACTTGCATGTAACTAGTGTAAATGATGGACTACATTTTAAATTTTATTAAATTTTATTTAATTTACACTTAAATTTAAATGCCCACATGTAGCTTGAGGCTACCATGTTGAATGCATCAGTGCTGGGTGAAAGGAAGTGGAGCTGCCTGAGAAATATTATGTCTTCCTCAGCAACTTGATGGTTCCTCTGAACAGTGGTCACAAGGAACAGATTGACCTCTTCAAGATGAATTATTTCCCAATCTAAATCTGGAAGCTAAAAGAAGAAAAGGCAATTGTTCTATAAAGAAATATAAATTTTTACTGAGGTGAAACAGAGCCTATATCCATCTATAGATACATTTATACATATAGATAAAGATAAATATTGCTTGGGATGAATGCAAAAGGTTAAAGAGAAAAAGGCCCCCTGCCTTCTTTTTTTAACCTTTGTCCACTAGGGACAAATGGCAGAAAGCTCTGCCAGTGTCCCATGGGTTTTCTTGCCTAGGATAGAGTGGAGTAAACATTTGTCTATTAGATGCCCAAGCTCCCAGCCTCCTGCTTTCGGTCTTACCATCTTGCTGAGCCACATCCCATTTGGGAAGGGAGAAGACAATAGGAATGGGAATCAATTGACCTTACCCCAGTTGGCCAGATTCGTGAGAGCACTGATAGGGAGGCTTTTGAAACTTCCCAGATAAAGGCTGAAGGAACACGGTAACCCTGTGCCTTGTACCGTTTGACACTGGTATTTTACTATGTTTATCTGTTGACAGTGGTTCTATTTTGGAATGTTTCTAAGTAAAGATTGACCAGGTGTCACCTCCAGATGTCAGTTGCATACAAGACTCCATGTTTAAAGTATCATTTATGGCAATTTATTATAGAGTAGGAAGGGTAAAATATGCACTTTCAGAATCAATGGCAGTAAAAGATTTCAAGGTATTTGATTTTTAAGAATAAAGATGTGAATCAGCACAATACAGGACACAGCAAAATCAATGTTCATAGTAGCTCAATTTACAGTAGTTAAATTGTGGAATCAACCCAGATACCCATCACTGGATGAATGGATCAAAAAATGGTGATTTTATATATATATATATATATATATAATATATATATAATTTATATATATAATATATATATAATTTATATATATAATATTATATATATTCAGCTATTAGAAATAATGATATTATGGCATTTGAAGGTAAATAGATAACAATGGAAAAATTATGCTGATCAAAATTAGCCAAACCCAGAAGCTCAAGGGTCAATTTTTTCCCCTCATTTGTGGAGACTACAGCAGAACCCAGGCTTGGGTGAAAGGTCAAGTTCATGTACTAGATTCACCAAAGTCAAAGCAACACATAATCTAGGGAACCATAGATCTGTAGGGGGGAAATGAAAGGGAAGGGAGGGAGAGGAGAGGGAGGGATGATTGGGGGGAATCAATAATGTAGCTTAATCTTTACTCCCCCAAGAAGTCAAATAATATTTATGCAATCATTTAATTCTGAAAAATGCACAAACACACACACACACACACATACATATATTATACTCACACATACATATATGTATATTTTAGAGAGAAGGGGATGATTTGTTATCTGTTATGGGGGAATATAGAAGAGTCAAGAAACTAGGGTGTGGGTGATGGTGTGATTCTGGATTAGGATCAGGGCACATCATGTTGTTACTACTTATGCATTTATAATTGTACAACAACACAACTCATCAATAAAATTTTTAAAAAATAATAGAGATGTGAGTATATGTGTATGTACACATTTGGTGGCAGTCAGTTGGAAAAAGTTTATGTTAGAAGAATCTTGGATTCCTTCGAACTTGAAAATCATATGTCTGGTGTCTCCACTGAGGATGGTCCAGAAATTGGTAATGATAAATGCTAATACTTTAAGATAAGCATGGTGCTGCCAGAGTAAAAATGGGGCAGACAGAGTTCAAACCAACAAACCAGGATCAGAAGATTATCCTGGGAATCTGGCATGCTACTTGCATGTCCCTTCATCAACTTCTTCTTACTTTCCCTTATGTTGGCTCCTCATCACAGTCCTTCTTGGCACATGCCCTTGGCTCTGTGTCTCCTGTTTAGCTACAGTTCTCTACCTGGCTCTGGCTTCGGAGCCTGCTGTGTGCCCTGTGTTTACACAGTTGGCTGGCAACTCTAGCAGTGGTCATTGCATTTAGCTGAAATCCAGATATTGGTCCTTCTTCCTGGGTACTCAGTGCACACCATCCCCATTTCCTCTTATGGTCCCAGGTCTGTTCACTTCATTTGTCTCCTTGGAGCAGGTGGTCATGACAACTATTGGTCCCAGTAGCCATCAGTGTAAACATATGATGCTTTATTTAAAGGCAAACATTAGAGAAGAGTGTGATCTATTCTGGAAAAAAAAAAGTGAGGACCAATGGTCCCTCAGCATCCAGGAGGATTTTTGAGTCCTGACATGTCAAAAGGACATAGGAGCCAGCTTGCCAGCTTGAAGGAGCTTTCACTGCCAACGCTAGGACAATTTGAACATCAGAATAAGAATTAGATTACAATCTGTCAAGTAAAATCAGAATCTGAGTCCATATTTGAATGAATAAAGGAATGAATAAATAGGGGATGGGAAAATCTCTGTGAATAGGAGAAATGATGGAATTAGAAAAATTACCATTTGTGACCATTATCATAATACATTTGTCTCTGTTGGTCAGCTTTCAATCACTTTAACAGAATACCTCAGATAATTATAAAGAAACCGTTTTATTTGGGCTCACGTATTGGAGGTTCTAGCCCATGATGAGGCCAATCCTTTGCTTTTAGGTCTCTTGTGGGTGTGTTAGATAATAAAGGTCAGACACATGTGGCAAAGAAAAACTGCTCACCTAACAGCCAGAGAAAGAGGAAGAGGAAAAGACTATGGTCTCACAATCTCCCTTAAGGGCACACCTCAGTGGCATAAGGACACTTTAAGGACCTCTCTTAAATACTGTACCACCTCCCCATAGCATCACTTTGAGGACCAAGCCTTTACTCCATGGACCTTTCAGGGACGTTCAAGATCCAAGTTACAGCAGCCACATAACATTCCTATCAATGATGGCCTACATATATGATGGTGGATTCATAAGATCATAATGGATCTGAATAGGTCCTATTGCCTGGTGACACTGTAGCTGTCATAATGTCACAGTGCAATGCTTTACTCATGCTTTGTAATGCTGCTGATGTAAACAAACCTGCTGCTCTGCGAGTCACACAGAAATACAATTTTGTGCAGCACTTAACACTTGATAATGATCATAAATTAATGTTATTGATTTATGCATTCACCATAGTATAATTTTCATCATTGTTTTAGTATATACTCCTTCTGTTTATTAAGTATGTTTGCTGTAAAGTAGTATGCCATGTCACACCAGCCTCATATATTTCATGTTTATTGGGTGTCTTCATTGCATCTTTTTCTCTTATGTTGTTTTGTTTATCATACCCCTAGAAGCAATAGACTATACTGTGTGTGCATATGTATAAAATGTACTATGTGTGTATGTATACACACACACACACACACACACACACCATATAACCTAAGTGTGCAGTGCTGTAGTGCTAAACCACCTCGGATTCTTTAAGTATACTCTGATGTTTGTGCAGCAATATATTGCCTTAAGGATATATATTTTTTTATTTCATTTTTTGGTGCTGGTAATCAAATTCATGGCCTAGTGAAGGCTCTCTGCCACTGAACTATACCCTCAGCCCTTCAGAATGTATTTTTCAGAACATATGCCCATCATAAGGCAATGCCCAACTATAATTGTTCCAAGCAGGGACTGCTAGTGGATAAATATTTGATAAATGATATTTACATAATCTCAAAGTGTATATACCACAGGGTACCTATTAATTACAAAGGACAAAAAATAGTAACTTCAAGGGAAGGAACCTGGCTAACTCTACCCTGTGTGTATGCTTGCAGGTGTCATCATCAATCAAAGGACAGATAGCATTGTGACACCTCATATGGGGGCAGACATTGCGCTCTGAGAGAGCCATTGCAGCATATCTGGGCTTGTTCTGTCTAAAATGCAAAACCTGAATGTAATTATGAGAAATTGTCAAGCAAATCCAAATTGAGGCATTCTACCAAATAACTGGCCTATACTTTCTAAAATGTCAAGGGCCTCAAAGACAAAGCAAGACTGAGGACCTGTCCCAGGTTAAAGGAGATAGAACAGTACAGGAGACAGGATCGTTAAGTGCAGCCTGTGACTCTTAGTTGACTCCTAGACCACAATTAGTTTTCTTTTCCTACAAAGTAAGCATTAGTGAGATAATGAGCAAAATAAATAAGGCCTATAGATTAGATAGATATTAATTTTATCCTTATAATTTCCATCTTCTGACAATTTGTGGTGGCTACGTAAAAGTACGGCCTTCTTAGGAAATACAATAAAATGTTCAGGCATTCAGAGGCATAATACCTGAATTCACAGGCAGGGGGACCCAAAAGACCTGTCAAACCCATTGGACTATATAGGTAAATTATGCCTCAGTAAAAGGCTAAATGAGAAAAAATAATTACAAAATTGTTTAGTGTGTAAAACCCTTGCAGTAGGTGTAAATCTTTCAACAATGGTTATTTTAAAATTCCAAAGCAGGGGCTGGAGTGGTGGCTCAGTGTTTATGGTTCTTGCCCAGCATGCGCGAGTACACAGGTTCAAACTCCAGCACCCACACACACAACTAAGTGTCAGAGCAACAAAAGCCATGTGAAAAACTCAATAAAAATTGATTCTCTTTCTCTCTCTCTCTCTCTCTCTCCTTCTGTATTTAAAAAAAAAATCCAAAGCAGTCACTAATCTGAGCATGTCAATTTTTTTTATAATTTCCTTTTCTGGTCATATATTATTTCCCTCATAGTATTTAACATCAGATGGAACATCATAAATGTTTGCCAATTGTTTGATAGCTGATATTGTTGACAGTATACATTTCATCTTATTGAGATCTGGCAGACAGGAAAGACATTTATGTTTCCTGGGACAACCAGAAGATGACCCCAGATCAGAACTTTCCAGGAACTCACAATTTCTATGGAAACTTTTTTCCACCTTGGAAAATGCTTTTCCTATCTAACAGTCCATCTGAAGAGTGGCACACTCCATGGTTCCATGGTGTAGAGTTGGACAATCTGTTGATTGAAGTTTCCTCTTAAGGGATCCCAGCCTTGTTTGGCAGAGGTTGGAGAATTTATTTTTTGCTTTGTAAATCTCCCTTCAGGACACTGTAATCCCTCCACCTCCAAATCAGATGGAGTATAAATTTCCTGCCAGCCTAGCCCAGCAGGAGGACTACGAGGTTGCAAACAAATTGTCAGGTCTCTGAACCAAGGACAAGAATTCAGATCATGGAAACAGTGTCAGGATTTCACCATGGCACTGTCTTACGGCATCATGGCCCCAGTTGCTCAAGAAGAGAAACATGACATTCATGTTAGGACAGCACTGAGCTATTGGTAGCCTGGTAGGACACGGTGCTCTTCCCATCCTTCAGCAGGTACTCGATTCAGATACGCACTAGTTTGACCCATGTTTGTGGATGACAAAGCAGAGGCTCAGAGATACCTACTCACTAGAACTTTAACTTTCTTCATCCTTCTTCTGGGTGCTTTCCTATTTTAGTGTGGATTTTTCCCAGAAGCAGATCCTGAGCAAGGATTGAAGGTAGGCCACCTATCTGGGAGGTGAAACTAGAAAAAGAAGGAAGCTTGGAGACCAACTGGACTGAGATTTTCCCTGCTGGTGGATTTTGGAAAATGATGTAGAATGTACACATCAACTTTTTGTCACCGTTGGGCGCAGAGAACAAGAGTATGTATATGCCAGCTTTCGTTGTTTGCTGGTTGAAGGCTGCTGGGAGGTGGAGAGAAGGTATTAATTCTTGGCACTTCTGCCACTGACTTATTTAGGAAAAGAGATGCTAGTCATTGGAGATAGCAGGTTCTGAATTGGCAAAGGCCAAGGAGAAGGGGAAGCTTACCAACAGTGTCTGACATGCTGCTTTTCCAGTGCAGGACCTGTGGAACTGACTGACAGTGCTGAACAGAAAAAGAGCACTGTGGATAGGACTGCAAATGTGACTGCGGAGTAGAAACACACTAATGGAAGAACCAGTAGTTGAGCAGACTCAGAAAAACTCTGGGAGGGAGAGGGATGCCACTCTTTTATTAATTCCTGAAGGACATAAGTCTCCTAGGTATCTACCATTAGTAATAAACCCCACCATCTATAACGCAAATGTGGGGCATGTACCCCAGCAACATCCCTCATCCCTTCCATATCGGTAAAAGCCTTAGGCTGCCCATGCATTTTTTTTTTGTAAGAGAGAAAGAATATCAGTTGTATTTATTTTCTCCTCTGGCCATTGATAGTCTGACACTTAGTTGTATATGTGATACTGGGTTTTGAACCCAGGTCCTTACGCATGCTGAGCAAGTACTTCAACCACTGAGCCACTGCTCCAGCCCTGCCCATGCTTTTAGGTGATATGGTTCTCTCCTTTTGTGTGTATGGGAGGGTGTACCCGGAACCAGTCAGTTCTTTTCTCCTGTATTAGAATGGAAGCCCTGAGCCATATGAAATTGAGCAGTCTTTAAACTCCGTACGTCTGTTCCTCATGTGCTACAGTTGCATTTGCCTTGGATCAGGAAAAGAGGTGTACAAGTTGAGAGAAGGCAGAAGTGCGATGTAAGGAGACCAGAAAAGAAGCAATTGCAAACAAGTGAAGCATTGTGATGCCCAGGAGAAAGGCAGCCATGTCCACAACCCACTGACCCTTATACAGTGCCACATTCGATTCAGCCACGTCAGCCCTCTGAGGGTGAGGGATGCTCTCAGAGGACAAAGAGCAAATTGAAAACCAAAAGAAACAAAGGGTCACAGGGGGATGAAAGACCTTGGCTCATTAGTGCTATCTGGGGCGGGGGGCAGGCTCCATATGTCGTTTGTTTTTTATGAAAATGGGCAAATAAAACATGAACACATCAATAGTCAGATGAGCCAAGCCTGAGTTGCTTCCGATCTGTTTACTAAAAATCAAATCCTACTGCAGTGAGAAAATTGGGATTGCTTTGTCTGTTCCCCACTAGCCACCTCACTTGTAGAGAATGGCAGAACAGGAAGGAAGGATTCCCAGGGAGAAACCAGAAATCCTTAAGTGAATGTGGGATTTCCCTCCACCTGCTCACACCATTGAGCAAAGGGCACAGGAACAACCAGCAAATTCTATCTTTTTCTGTGGAAGACAGAACTAGAGATTTAATCAGATGGCATCAGAGGGCAAATATTTGGACCTGTCTGTGGAAAGTTCTTCTGATTCACTATTTCCTGTGGTAGCTTGGGGCTGGATGGGACCACAAGGGAAATGAAGTACATGGAATGGACACATGCCCAAGTTGGTTATGGGGCGGGGGGGATGTGATTTTTTTTTTGGTTCCTCTTTTATTAAAGGGAGGTCTTGCTAAAGGCTTTGCTAGGGGGCCTGGAAGTTGGCTTCCTGCCTCATTTTGTCTTTTCACAGGAATGCTGTCAGATCTGGTTTTGGTTTGTTGCTAGCATTTAGTTCCTCAGAGAGGATCTGACTTATACAACCTAATTTCTCCTTTGATAGACCCCAAAAGATATTAGACTTTTTCTGGGAAAGTAGGCTTTGTCCTGCTGGTCAGCATGAGCCCCATTGTCATCTCCTCTGCAAAGGCAGCTTTCTGAGCTGGGCCATACTATTTGTAACCTGGTTGTAAAGTAAGATGGGGCACTGGTAGTCTGTAAGGAACAATGTACCATATTGGTTTATGGTGTCAAAAGTTCAGAAAAACAGAGTAATGAAATAGGAGGTAGGGAGGAAAGAGGGAAGGAAGGAAGAAAGAAGAGGAGAGAGGAAGGAAGGAAGCAAAGAAGAAAGGAAAGGAAGAAGGGGGGAAAGGAGGAGGGAAGGAGAATAGACTCCCATTTTTCACTGAAGAAGCAGGCAGCTCCCAGTGGGAAAAGCCTCAGTAGAACTCCTGGTCCTTATTCTCATGTTTAATAGTCCACATGACTTCAGAAAATCATTCCAGATTTCTCAACCTTGTTTCTTTATTGGAAGAATAAGAGCAATGTGACCTCCCAAGCTCAAAACTGAAAGAGAAAACCCAGGAGAAGAAGTATAAAAGTCAAGGGCCTAGGCAGAGGATGTGCTGGATCCACTACTGTCTTTGAGCAGGTTACTCAGTTCCTTAAATGCTGGAATGTCACGTTAGCATCTCCTTTGAATACCATGGGAACTTCTAAAACCCCTTGTCTCTAGGATTGTCTTTCTGTCCTTCATTGGGGGCATAAGCCTATAAACTCAGACTGACTTCTAGGCTCTCAGTTTTTACTGGAAAGGTTTGGGGAAGGACAATCACTTCTTATGCTAAAACAAACATGGATATATTATGCAATTAGTGTAAAATGTGCTTGAATTTTAAATACATTTTTTTTTAAAGAAAGAGGGACAGTGAGAGAGAGAGAGAAAGAGAGAAACAACTTTATTTAGTTTTTCACATGGCCTTAGTTGCTCCAACACTCAGTTGTGTACGTGGTGCTGGGGTTTGAACCCGGGTCCTCATGCTTGCAAGGCAAGCGCTGAAACCGCTGAGCCACCGCTCCAGCCCCAAATACATTTTTTAAGTGGGGGAGAGAGAGTCTATTTTTATTTTGTCATCTGATTTTCTTTGTTTTTCCTCCACTTAGTTGAGTATGTGGGCCTGGGTGGGGATCAAACCCAAATCCTCAGTGCATGCCAGGCAAGCAAATACTCTGCTGCTGAGCTACCTCTTCAGCCCTAAATATAGGTACTTTAAATAATTAAAGATAATGACTGAAAGTGGATTCCATACCTGAATAAAAATCACCTTCAATTTCTGGCCAGGGACATCTGGGCAGAGCAAAAGAAGCTTCCCCCTTTCTCCATGTCTTACTGTTACCCTCTTTCTACATGTCCGTGTGCCACCTGAGACCTCCCTAGAACAGATCCTCACCATCTCGTACCTTTTCTAGCTCTTTTTGTCTGGAGTAGCTGTTCCTAATAGTTGAGGGTCTCTGAGCCATTGGAAGATCTGATTATAATGGCTACAAATTGGGTTTAGATTTTGCACCGTATTTAAAGGCGTTGAAGCCTGTAGGGTAAGGAGACTTTGTCCAAAGGGATATGAGAGAGAGGATAGGGTAGGTAGAAAAAGAACTTTAGCACTTGCTAGTTATCCTTTTTCTGGAGCGATTGGGCTTCTGGACATGGAGGTATCTGTCTCCTAAAATAGTGACCCAATTTTAAGCCAATACATTATGAAACTGTGCAAGGTGGTAGAGGTGGGAGGAGTGTGTTGATCTACAAATTCTAGATCATCCCTGTTAGGGTTGATTGCAGCTTCTTTTGAGTTTTCCTTGATGAAGCCATATTCCTTATCCTTGTTGTTGTCACCTGGCCATCGGTGTCACCTTTTGACACCTTTTGACAACATCTTTTTGTAAGGTAGCATGGATGCTTTGGTGTCAAATGTCTTTGTTTGAGGCCCTGGTAAAGAAGGAGCCTCAGACTGGGGAAGTATTGAGTGATATTGCAGTCTGAGAATAAAGCAAGGAATCTCAGTCTTGCTTCAAATCTGGGCAATGTTCCCCTGTGTCTCTGGTTACTTGATCCCAAGATATAATTTAAATGTCACCCAGGAGTGAAGAGAGACCGAGAGAGAGGGAGAGGGGCATGCATGTGCAGAGAGAGCAGAGAGTAGACTGTCTGTCCTCCTGCTGCTCAAGTTGCCTTTTCTTTCGAGTCATGCAACAGTGACCATAACCCTGTTAAAGTGAAACATGCTTTCCCTGAGCTGGGATGCTGATGAAGCAGGCTGAATTCGTGCCCCTGAAAATTAGCACAGTACCTGCGCACTGCATGCTCAGTCAAGTGGAATCTTGACTATTGAATGAGCCTCCCCTTTGCCCTCAGTTACAAGACATGGAGAGGCAAAGCCTGCATCTTTCTCATCTCTCTGAGAGTTTACGCCCATGGTAGGCTCCCAGCCATCCCTGCAGGCTTGGAGAAGGTAATAATCTTACAGTACTTTATAATTTTCACAGTACAATGGATTTAATTCTCACCACAAGAATGTGGGATAGGTCTGAGGGCACCATTTTCTAAATGGGGAGCTTAAGTGTGGTTCAGAGATTTAAGGGCTATGTCTAAACCACAGCTCTGGTCTGTAGCTGAACATGGTATCCAAGGGTTATCATTTCCTTTATCTGTACCCATCAGGGCACCTGCATTCCTTTGACTGAGGACTTTTCTCTGGCTACTGAAGTATGCCTTGCATGCTTTTGTGTAGAACGAATGTCTATGTTTCTTAACCATAAAGAGAAGTTACCTGAAATGGAGACAGAGCAGGTCCAGGACAAAAGTCTAGCTTCAGAGCCTCTGACCTGAAAAGATAGATCAGGTCCAGAAAGGTTACAGAGTTCATGAAGTTACTGCATTTATGCTGCACATGGCCTCATGATATGTAAGGGGGAGGAAGCACCATATCAAACACCATGACAGATGTTGTAAATCATGGGAAGTGTGTTGTAGCCACCTCCGTGCTGAGGCTTGGAAATGAAACCATCTGTCAAACCAGAGAGCCGGGCTGCCCTGGCCCTCAGTCATCTGGGATGAGTCTCTGGCTCACCGGTTATGTAGAAATGGGGGTGCACTATTAAGGTATCCACAGGGTGGGACTCTGCAACTCTTGGAAAAAATCATAGAAGCTGAGAAAAGCATATCAACATTTCTGAGGAATTTTTCATTTCACATAGGTGATATGGAATTTGGTATATGAATGAGGAGGGCCTTTTCAAATGAGGGCCAATCTCCAATTTTCCTATACCTGTATAGGACTCTCTTGTATGTCTGTCTGGTTGTTGAGACAAAGAGAAAATGATGAGGACAAGCTGGCTTTCTTATTTAAAGCCGATTGTCAAAGTCTAATCATTTTAACACAATACAAGTGTTGTACGTGCTACTATACAAATGTGTGCATGTGAATGCACAAGTGTGCAAGTGTGTATACCAGTGTAGGTATTTGCATGAATGTGAGCATGCAAGTGTGTGTGTGCATGTTCAAGTACACATCAGAAGAATATACATGAGGGTGAGAGAAAGAGAAAAATAAGGATGTCTCTTGGAATGCATTGGTGATTCCAACTAGTAGTTCTCATAATTTTATTGTTTCTCTTGCAAATGTATTTATTATTAACAAACCTGCCAATTTGGGAATAACCTTTTAGGTGCTGGGAGCCATGTTCAACAAGAACCCAAAAAGTGGAATTGCAAATGGAGTTCTTCCTCCATTCAGGATGCCACTTGATGGTCATTCTGGCAAATGATAGTAACAGGAAGGACAGATAGAAGGATTAATTGAAATGCTCCTACAAAAGGAGACTCCAGAGTCATCTTCAGACACCTTTTGCCCTGCTCTCCCTTTGTGTCCTCTGCATGGATAATTGTGTAAGTCTATCCTTTTAGCCTTCCTGGGAGACTGATTCCAATTCATTATTTCTCTCTACCACGGGCAAGCCAGGGGAAAAAGAGTAGTCCCAGAACCAGAGTGTTCCAAATGAAAGGTCATTGCCACTTTTTTTGGTAGCTCCCAGCACGGCAGAAATGCTTGGATGTCAACCCTGTTCCTTTAACACTGCTGCAAGCTGACTTCATTTGTTTGAGATAAAACTTCCCTCTTGGTCCTGGAGCATTCACGGCGGAGTTGGCCACGAGACAGAGGACCCTGTGTTCCTAATTATTTCTGGATGAAAACTCCTGCAGTCGAGTGGAGATTCAGGGCAAGGATGGCCAGGTGGAGCAGTCACCAGTGTGCAGTGAATTGTAGACATGGAGAGATAATTAAATTAAGAGTGCCAGGTGCAGGCATTGAAAAATAACCATGGGTGTTAATTATGCAGTCCAGGCTCACAGTCCGGTGTTAGCTGAGGAAATGCCACAGGCCTGTCCATCACGTGGCAGATGAAAAGCTTGGGAGACAGATACATTCATGGCTCCTAGAGAATTTGCCAGGGCTGCCTACTTGGGATTCTGGTGAAGTGGGCATCATTTATTAGTGGCAGTGTGCACATTTCTCCCATTTTCCACCCAGCCAAGGTGGCCATTTTAGTTTGTAGGGGTTTGGTGGGGGTGCGGGCTTTCCTTTGATCCTCATGGAAATTTGAAGGTAGTAGAGATGCTTGAGTGTGCCAAACTCGAGTGCCAGTTTAGGCACTTTTGAAGGTGTTTCTTCTCTTTTTGATTTGAAATGAATTTGATTCTATAGGTCCTGGGCAGTGGGCCCTTGTCATGAATAAGAATGGCTAAATCATTGCATATTCATGCAGTGGATTACAGCACTATAATCCAAAGGAATGGACACTGATAGTATACTGATAGTATACAAGAACGTGACTGGATTATAAGTACAGTGAATTAAATGAAAGATGCTAGTTCTCAAAATCCTTTCTGTATGAATTCATTTTAATGAATTTCTAGAATGATTTAAATTAAGCTATGATGATAAATTTCAGGTCTGCAGTTGTGCAAAGGGAACTTTATATGGTGATGGGAATGTTCTCTTTCTTGGACTGAAGATAACTTATATATAAACTTTTTAAAAAAATTTGATGAATGTAAACTTAAAATCTTTGCATTTTCTTACCTATAAGTGTTCTTCAATGAAAGAAATGTAAAAAGACTGTCTGATGCTTTGTCCTTACTTGGATTTTTAACTCTGGTCACTCTATTTCAAAGGGTGATCAGGATAAACCTCCTGCTTGGGGGTCAGCCTTTCCCTGTACACACTGAAGGCTTTCATTAGAAAAAAAAGAAAAGGGGCTGGAGCGGTGGCTCAGCAGTTACGGCTTTTGCCTTGAAGGTGCGAGTACGCAGGTTCAAACCCCAGCACCACGTACACAATGAAGTGTCTGAGCAACCAAAGTTCATGAAAAACTAAATAAAAAATTGATTCTCTCTTTCTCTCTCTCTCTCACTGTCCTTCTCTCTTTAAAAAAAAAAAGAAAGAAAAAAGAAAAATCAAAAACAGGGGATGGCAAACTATAACCCTTGGGCTGAATCCACTCCCCCACATCTTTGTAAGTAAAATTGTGTTGGGACACATCTATGCCCATGCATTTCTGTGTGTCTCTGACTGCTTTCGTGTTTCAGTGACAAGAGTGGTAGCTGCTACAGATAACCACTTGTCATAAGCCCGAAGGACTTCCTATCTTTCCTTTTCCAGAAAAAGTCTGCCAACTGTCAGTTTAAAGAATCAGTTCTCTTGGAAACTTCTCACTTCAGATCTGTGTGGGTGGAGATTCCTGGTGCAACATGCTGCCTGGGAAGAACTCTCTAGAGCCAGGGACGGCCCTTGAGTGTGGTCACAATCTGCCTCAGTTATGCATGCCATGGAGCTTGCTGGGCATGCACAGTGGCATGGCCCTATGATGAGCACAGCTTGGCCTATATAGAGATTTTTTTTTTAAGTTTTCTGGGTCACTGTTGTTTCGAGAAGAGAAATAAATCAGGCCTGGAAGCTATCAGTAGCCAAAGCAAGACTCCTGTTTTAAACCCTGAGCTGTCGGCTGTAAATTATCCCTGCATGGAAAATAAAACTAAACTAATTCATTGTGATAAAAGTAAATGTGATCTGGTTAGACTCGGTCAACATGTTTGGCAACATTTGTTAAGTAAATGAGGGAACAAATTGCGCCCATGTAAAACTTCAGCTTTGAATTTGGGGCTAAATGAATAGTTGAAAATACTCTATATTGTTATTTTCTTTAATAAGATTTAAACCTCCCCTCTCTTCTTGACTTTCCACCTAAAATTAATGCTGGTGACCCAGCAGGAAGTCTCTGGAGGATTTGGTAATGAGATACTCAGGTCCCAAAGCTCAGTCTTTCTTGGTTTTGCAAGTCTTTATTTCTTCATCTCAGGATTTCTCATTCCATAGTTACTGGGATTAAAGAGTTGGGTCTTGGGGAAGAGGAATCAATAGCCTTTTTCCTTTTTTTTTTTTTTAATGAGAAGAGTTAAATATGATCAGTATCACCCAAAGCTTGAGAAGTAGACTTCTGCTTTCAAAACAAACAAACAAAAGGAAAAAGAAAGAAAGAAATTATAGAGAGCTAATTATAGGCCCCTAAGAGCCTGTCTCATCAGAGACATAAAAACTCCAGGTAGTGCCTAACTTTCGTATCAGGCTGTTTCTTAATGACCCCAGGTTCAGCAGCTGAGAGCCATTGAGGAATAATTGCTAGAAATGGAAAATTACTGCCTAATCAAGAGGATTTCAGAAACAAGTTCATGCATCATGGGTGGTGGGAGTGTTCCCCAGAGCATGAGTATTACTGATCTGATCATCTATCCTGTGGTTCTGGGTGGGCATTCACCAGTTTAGTCAGTTGCTTGTGTTCACAGCCCCCAGCAAGCCCGGCACTGTACTTGGAGCTGGTGCTCCTCTCTTACCCCCCATGGGAGGTTTCTGCCTTCACAGGGTCTCTCTGAAGATGTGGGGTGAATCAGCCAGTTTGGGGTGGAAGAGGTAGGTGGGAAATTAATTAGAAAGAGGGCTGAAAGCCAGAGGTGCCAGCTGTGTGGTCATCATGATCTGCTGGGTACGGTGTTTGGTACCACCATTGATAGGGTGTCTTTTTTACTTCTTTGGAAATACGGGGGTGCTCCGCAGATGAGTGGTAAATCTGAGTTGGGATGTGTTGTTATTTGTGTTGGGGAAGGCATGTGGGTGGACCATGGGTGGAGGATGGGGGAGCTCCCACTCAAACACTCTGTTACATTAGTTAGCTGGAAGTTTGTCAGGGACTGTCAGATACTTGACAAAAGTAAAACCACTCACTGCTTCTGCTGTATCATAGTGTCAAAAAAGTCAACTATCTTTAAAAGCCTCCCTTCATCTCTTCATGCCTCTCTATCACAATAGCAACAACACATGTACACATCATAATATGACTTTTTCCTTAGAGTTCTGGTTATGGATTTGGCACTGAGGCAGAATATGATTTTTCATAGTTGTATAAAAGAGAGGGAATACCATATACTAGCAGCAGCAACAGCAGCAAAACAGGGTAGTTGTGATGCTAAGAGATAAAGAAATGTCTGAAACCATTCCAACCACTGAACCTTGGCCATGAGGTTTAAGTTCCTATTTGAAAAGTGGGTTTTCTTTTGACATCCAGAACATAGTGTAAAAAGTCTTCCTGGGTACAACATCTTAAATGATGGGACACTGGGGAATGATTTCTGTGTCTTCGTAATAATTAGCCAGACTAACATAAATGGACACCTGATGATCAGAAGTCTAGGGCAGAGGTTTGGTGACAAGTGCTTAACACAGTGTCCTGCTTAAATGTTGGCTCTTAGAATGACTTGCAACAACCGAAATACCACTATTACCAACAAGAATGCCTGCATTGCTCTCTGCCTTTTAAAAAACATTTATTTATTCCTTCAACAAATGTTTATTGAAAACCCATTATACCATGCATTATTACAGTCCCTGAAAATATAATAGTGAGCAAAACTATATCACCATGGAGTTCACCCTCTGGTTGGAAAAGAATAAGTAAGTAAATGCTGAGTAAACAAATGCAAATGATAGTAAGGGTGGAGAAGAAAAATACATCAGGAAGAAGGATTGAAAAATGATGGATAAGATAGTCTGTGAAGCCTCCCCGAAGAGGTGCTGTAAAGGGAGGGAACTATGTAGGAGTCTGCAAAGATGGGACAGCAGGTGTCAAGGCCCTGGGGTGGGGAACTGTCAAGGTTTGGTCAGGAGCACTCTCCACAGTGTGCCCCTGACCTCTTGCTATTATAGCCACTGACTCTTAATGGCAGGAGTGGGCCCCTCTTCTAGGTGGAGGAGGTGAGCAACTCTAAAAGAGTGTTTGGCATCGCTTTCAGTATTTTTTCTTTACCTTAAAGGCTGTGATTTCCCCTACCCCTCCCCTCACTGCTGCAGCACAAGTTAGGGCTGCAGCCCTTCATGTACTAGGCAAAGGTCCCCAGAAGCAATATCTTGAGAGTATTAGCAAGTCACAGTATTGTTTTGTCTCCTTTCTAACAATTTTCAAGGTTAACAAAATCTGCATTTGTCTAGTCACCTGGTGGCTAGAGAGGCAGCCTGTTAAACATGGAACACAGGAATAAGCAATGGAGGTTGACGTGCTGATGCATTTTTGGACGAAAGGGCGTTTGAAATGTCTGCTGTGCGTTTGATAGATGGTGTTCCCTGCTACCAACATCCATTCCAGCATTTATGTGGATGTTTGCCGTACGTCAGTTCTAGGGTGGGGACCAGGAAGCATTCTTTAACATGTCAACATCTTGGTAAACAGGTCAGCAATTTGTGTGATTCACTACATGTGAATAAATGCTATGAATCTGATCAAATGGCCTTCCAGGGCCTGAAAACATGGGAGAAATGCCACTTCTTACTTGTGAGTGGAAATGCAAAATCCAAAGGCCTCCCCAGGATGGTGTTGCACAAGCCATGACCTGAATGTGTGGAAGATTCTAGAGTCTTGATTACTGCTGCTGATGATAATATGATTGATTGAAGTCACCTAGGAATTAGTCTAATTTACTATTGTAGGAGGAAGAAGAAAGTTGTTTTAAAAGGAAAATAAAGCATTTTTTTTTAATTGTAAGAGTCATGGTGATTAAAATTAAGCAACTTCCTTATCTTTTTAGAAAACAACTTGGCAAGACTCCTTTGGGGGCCTGGCAGCTGGAAAGACATGCAAAGTGAATTCACATGTTCTTCCTCATTTGGCAGCTGCTTAAGCCCAAGGTGTAACAACTCTGTCTGTCTCCCTTTTCCTAGCTCCTCTCTGGCCTTACCAGGTAACACAGAGACCTTCAAAATGCATTAACACTGGATAATCACCCTGCACATGGAAAGGGGAGAATAGAGTTTAATTACAGCTTCTCTCCATTGCCTGCCTGTCTTCTCCCACCTAGAAATTGATTTGTGAAACAAGCATGGCATATCAGGGCCCGAGGAGGATTCAGGCAGGAGGCTGGCTATATCCAGGCTAGGTGTTAGAGCTGCCGTCTGCTGAAATGCTCCAATGTATTCACTGGAGTCTGGCTGCCCCACATCTCTATGGTGAAGCCTGCAAAATTATGAGCATTCAACTCCGTACAATTGCCACCGACTCAGCTGCCAAAACATATTTTCCGTCCGCTTCTGACAGAGGCTTCTGTTTAAATAGAGAGGAGAAGAGAGATGATCTCTTTTCAAAGTGATTCCAGCCTGATTCTCGGAGTGCAAGTGGTAAAGTCACCAAGTCTAATTGGAATGAATTGATTTATCCTCTTTGGCAGCCCTGATCAACACCCTCCCAAGGGGCTGGGCTATAAACGGGAGGTAATCATGATGATGTACATATTTCTCTGGATGCTGCTTGGCTAATCCAGTCCATTTTCCATAGATATCCCTTCAGACAGCTGCTGTTCTATTGCAGGTCTTGAATTTTTTTTTATTTAACCCTATACTTCAAGAAGAGAAATCTGGTGGTATTTTGAAAGCAGTAGAGTTGCCAGAAAAAATAAAAATAAAAATGGGAGGGCCACATGCACTCCTTTAACATTTTTCTATACAGTTGGGTATTTTTTTTTCTATTTCTTTTAGTTAAAAATCGGATGACCATTTTTCCTGTGCAGTGCTTCACTGCATGCATGTCCTGCACACGGGTCAGTTCTGTGCAGATGCTGATGTTCTGTACTCATGCATCATGAGCTTTAGGGCTCCATGTTGCCTGTTTTGCTTGACCCACTGGGTTAGAGCCTTTACTGGGGTAAAACTCAGGAAAGTTACATGACTTCCCTGTACCTCTGTCAAGTCTTCAGTAACAAACTTGAGTAGTTGGCATTTTGACCCATTTCATCCACCACCTGGAGCTGAGCTGCAAGTTCTGTCCAGTTGTCGGTTATTGATTTCTTATGAACTTAGCTCTCCGAACTGTGTAGTGTTTCTTCTTCACTTTCCTTCCCTGTTGGTCAGATTTAAAGGCTTCACAGGGCATGGCCTGGTATCCCAGTCTATCTCTGGATTTACCTTGCCTCCAGCAGCTGCCTGCTTAATGCACAAGGATTTTTGAGTCACATGGCATTTCTAGTTTTAATTTTTTAGGGGCCTCTATACTCTTTCCCATTATGGCTACACTAATTTGCATTCCCACCAACAGTATACAAGGATTCCCTTTTCTCTATATCCTTGCCAACACTTACCTTTTTTAGGATACTAGTCAGGTGTAAGATGCTATCTCATTGTACATTTTTTTGTTTTTTTTTTAATTCAGAAATTTATTTGTTGAACAATCAAACAAACTTCTAATGAAATAATATAATATATATATATATTATGAAAATTAGATTTACCCCAAGAGCTCCCCCAATTACCCACCCTTTTCCCTCCCCCCCTTCTTCCTAATGCATCTCTACAAATGCCTTAGGTTGTGTGACATTACATCTTATCCAGATTTAAAACATGACAATAGAGCTCTTATCTCAATGGCCAGGGTCTAACTCCAGCCTCCACAGATGAGTGAAGTCATTCGACCCTTGGTTCTCTGGGTTATGCTTATTTCACTCAGCATAATTTCTTCCACAGCCATCCATTTACCTTCAAAGGCTGCAATATCATTGTTTCTAATTGCTGAGTAGAACTCCATGGTATGTATATACCACAGTTTTTGGATCCATTCATCCACTGAGGGACATCTGGGTTGTTTCTATAATTTAGCTATTGTAAATTGAGCTGCTATGAACATCAATTTCGCTGTGTCATTATAGCATGCTGATTCTAAATCCCCTGGAAAAATACCCAGGAAAGGAATAGCAGGATCATATGGTAGGCTCATCCCTAGTTTTTTGAGGATTCTCCACACTGCTTTCCAGAGGGGCTGTACCAGTCTGCAGGTCCACCAACAGTGTGCTAGTGTGCCTATCTCTCCACAACCCCTCCAGTACTGTTAATTGGAATTTTTGTGGTGATTAAGCTTTTTTATATGCCTGTTAGTCATTTATCTTCTTTAGAGAAATGTTGATTCAGGACCCTGTGCATTTTAAAATCAGTTTTATTAATGAACAAGGGCCCTATTGGTTTTCTTGCTATTGAGTTGTTTGAGTTCCTTATATTTTGGGGGTATTACCAGATACATGAATTACAAACATTTCTCCCTTCTGTAAGTTGCTTCCTCACACTGTCGATTATTTCCTTTGCTTTGCAGAACATTTTTAATTGATGCAAGTCCATTTGTTTATTTTCACTTTTGTTGTCTGGCCATTTAGGGCCATGTCCAAAAAACCATTGCCCAGATCAATTTCAAGTCAGTTTTCTGTTTCCTTCTGGTAGTTTTATATTTTCACATATTATGATGAAGTCTTTAATCCATTGGTAGTTGACTTTTATATTTGGTATGAGACAAGGGTCCAATTCCATTCTTCACCATGTGCATATCTGGTTTTCCCAGAACCATTTATTGAAGAGACTGACCTTTCTCCATGATGTTTTCTTAACAGCTGTGTTGCAGATCAATTAGCTATAAATGTGTGGGTTTATTTCTGGGCTCTCTATTGTGTTCTAATGGTCTTTATGTCTGGGTTTTTTTTTTTTCCAATACCTCATTCTCTTCATTACTAGCTTGTGTAGTATATCTTAAAATCTGGTACTGTGGTGCCTCCAGCTTTGCTCTTATTGTTCACTGTTGGTTAGGGAGTCTTTTATGGTTCCATATAAATTTTAGGACTTTTTTTCTGTTTTTTAAAAAAATGTCATTCATATTCTGATAGGAATTTCTTTGACTCCTTGATTGCTCTGGCCAGTATGGACTTTTCAACAGTATTATTATAATTCATGGATGTGGGCTCTTATCATTTACTGTATCTTAATAAATTTCATCAATGTTGTATTGTGTTCAGTGTACAGATCATTCCCCCTACATCATTAAATTTATTCCTGAGTGTTTCTTTGGATATTTTTATAATTGGATTGTTTTCTTAACATTTTTTGCAGATAGTTTCTATATTTTGATTATATATACTTCAACTTTATTGAATTGATTTATTTTCATAATTTTTGGTGGAGTGTTTGGGTTTTCAACATATACAATTATGTCATCTATAAACAGAGATAGTTTAATTTCTTTCTTTTTGATTTGAATGTCTTTCATCTATGTTTCTTGCCTAATTGCTCTGGCTGCAACTTCTATTTGAATGAATAGAAGTGGTAAGACTTGCTTGTACCAGAGGAAAAGTTTTCTATTTTTTTTCTAATTGATTAATATGTTAGCAGAGATTTCTGTTAAGTGGCCCTTGTTATGTTAAAGAAATTTGCTACCATCCCTTATACTTATATCCTTTTATCAGGAAAGGAGTTTCATTTTGTGAGATGCTTTTCTTTTTTTTTTTTTTTTTTAAGAGAGAGGGACGCTGAGAGAGAGAGAAAGAGAGAATCAATTTTTTATTTTAGTTTTTCATGTGGCTTTCCTTGCTTCGACACTTAGTAGTTGTGTATATGGTGCTGGGATTTGAACCCACATTCTTGCGCATGCCAGGCAAGCACTATAACTACTGAGCCACTGCTTCGGCCCTGTGAAATGCTTTTTCTGTATCTATTGAGATGATCACATGGTTTTTATTATTCACTCTGTTAACATGATGCATCACATTAATTGAGTTGCATGTTAATCCAAATTTGCATCGTAAGCATAAATCCAAATGGTCATGAAGTATAATCTGATGATGTGTTCTCAAATTCAGCTTGCTAATATTTTATTGAGAATTATTGTATCTATCTTCATCACAGATAATGACCTATAGTTTTCTTTTCTTACAATGCTTTTGTCTGACTTTGGTATTATGGTGATAGTGAACTAATAAAATAAAAGAATTTGGAAGTATTCTCTCTAGTTCTATTTTTTGAAATACTTTAAGAATTGGTATTCATTTTTTGGGTGCTTGTTAGAATTCAGACATGGAGCCATCTGGTCCTCGTCTTTTCTTTGTTGGGGTTTCTCTTTCAATTATTGATTCAATTTCCTTATTTATTGGTCTGAGGAGATTTTCTGTTTGTTCATGGATTGGTCTTTATAAAATGTTTGTTTCTAGTAATTTGTCCATTTATTCTATATTATCCAATTTGTCGGTGTCTAATTATTCATAGTAATCCCTATCTTTAGTGTCTGTGGGGTAACAGTAGTCATGCTTCTATGTCATTTATAATTTTGTTAATTCTCTTTTCTTAGTCTATCTTAGATCTGTCAGTTTTATCTTTTCTAAAAACCAACTCTTCATTAATTTTTTCTAGTCTCCATTTTATTTAATTCTTTTGAAATCCTTATTACTTCTTTCTTTTGCTGGATTTGGCTTTAGTTTGTTCTTTTTCTAGTTCCTTGAGGTGTAAAGTTAGGTTGTTTATTTTAGAACTTTCTTTTTCCTTATGTAGGCATTTCGTCACAGTAAACTTCTCTCATAGAACTGCTTTTGCTGCATGCCATATAATTTTTGGTATGCTATGTTTCCATTTTCATTTGTCTCAAGATATTTTTGGATTTCCTTTTTGATTTCTTCTTTGACCCATTGGTTGTTCAAAAGTGTGTTGTTTAATTTCCACATATTTGTATATTTTCCAATTTTTTTGTTTTGCATTTCTCATTTCATTGTGGTTGGAAGAGATACTTGATATGATTTCAGTCTTCTTGAATTTGTTAAGACTTGTTTTGTGGCCTAACATATGATCAGTCCTTGAGAACATTCTGTGTGTGCTTGAAAAAAATGTATATTCTGCTTCTGTTGGTGGAATGCTCTCTATATGTCTGTTAGGTCCATTTGATCTACAGTGTTGTTCAAGTCTGCTGTTTCCTTATTGATTTTCTGTCTTGATGATCTATCTGTGGTTGAAAGTAGGATATTGAAGTCCTATACTGTTACTGTACTGTATCTGTCTCCTTAGTTTTATTAATATTTGCTATATGTATTTGGGTACTTCAATGTTGGGTGTTTGTATTTTTATAATAGTTGTATTCTGTTGATGAGTTGAATACTCTATCATTATATAATTACCATAATTGTGTTTTGGGACAGCTTTTGACTTAAAGTCTATTTAATATGATGTAAGTATAGCTACCCAAGTTCATTTTTGGTTACTAAAAAAAAGGAATAATTGGGGCTGGAGCAGTGGCTCAGCGGTTTCGGCGCTTGCCTGGCAAGCGCGAGGACCCAGGTTCAAACTCCAGCACCACATACACAACTGAGTGTTGGAGCAACTAAGGCCATGTGAAAAACTAATAAACTTGTTTCTCCCTTCCTATGTCTCTCTCACTCTCCCTCTCTCTTTAAAAAAATAAATAAATAAAATAAAAAAATAAAAAGGAATAAAAAGTTACTTTTAGAAATATCTTTTCTCATTCCTTCATATTTACCTTAGAAACCAAAATTATTTTCTTATAGACAGCACATAGTTTTATTTTTAAAAACTATTCATTCTTTCTACACCATTGGAATGGATTGGATTGGACTCAATAAATTTCTGGTTAAATTATTGATAGGCCAGTCTTCACTACTGCCATTTCATTAATGGATTTCTGTTTCGTAGTGTTTTTGTTCTATTTTTACTGTCTTGCTGTCTTCATTTGTGATTTGGTGAATTTGTGATTATATGCTTTGTAATTATATGCTTTGATTTCTTTCTCTTTCTCTTTTGTGTATCTACTACAGGTTTTTCTTTGTGGCTTCCATGAGGCATATATGAGATATATTATAAAGTCTATTTTAATATGATAACTTGCCATTAACCACATACCAAAAAAAAACACATGTGTACACAAATACAAAGACACACAGTTTTAACAACTTCTCCCACTGTATTTTATGTTACTGATTTTGTGATTTACACCTTTTATAGCTAATGTCATTACAAATTTGTGTAGCTTTAGTTATTTTAATACTGTTGTCTTTTAACTTTCATAGAGTTAAACTGATTTAGGCACCATGATTAACGTTAGGATATTGTGAATTTGACTGTAACCTCGCCTTCAAATTGAGTTTTATATTTTCACATGTTTTCTTGTTGTTAGTGTCCTTTAATTTCCACTTGAAGGATTCCCTTTAGCATTTCTTGTATGGTAGGTCTAGTGGTGATGAATTCCTACCCCTCTTGTTTTTCTGGGAAGGATAGACTTGACAGATACATTAGCCATGTTTGGCAGTTCTTTTTTCCTTTCATTGCTTTACTTAGATCCTCACACATTTTCCTGGCCTGTGAGGTTCTTGCTGAGAAATTTGCTGATAGTATTTTGGAGGCTCCCTTGTATGTGTCAATTTATTTTTCTCTTGCTGCTTTCAAAATTCTCTTTTTATCTTTAGCTTTCAAGTGTTTGATTGTAATGTGCCTTGGTGAAGATCTCTGTATACTTAACATTTTGGGGTTATTTGGGATTCATAGATATTGACAATAAATTCTCTCTCCAGATTTTAGAAACTCCTTATCATTGTTTCTTAAATAAATTTTCTGCATTTTTGTATTTTTCTGCTCCTCCTGGATTTTATATAATAAATATATTGGTTTTCTTGATAGTTTCCCATAATTTCCATAGGATTACATCACTTTTCTTTCTGTTTCTCTGACTGGGTATTTCAAATGAACTATCTTCAAGTTCATTGATGTTTTTCTTTTGCTTGAATAAGTCTGCTATTGGGTATACACTACTGATCCTGTCTTTACAGACTGATTGACTTTGGAAGTCAGCTGGTTTAGAGAGTCTGGTCAGTCTATGTAGTAACTTCCATGGATAGAGTGACTATTAGAGTCCTAGTACTTTGATCCCTAGGAGTCAGTTTGGAAGTTAGGTCCATGAGAGTAGCCAGGAGTCTGGAGCTGTGGGGAATAGCCTGGCACTGGGGTAGGCTTAGAAACTGGGTCTGCAAGGGCCTCCCTAATAACTAGTGTATGTCTGCATTCCTGGACCATGGATATGTGGAGGCCAGCCTGAATAATGGAGCCATAGAGACTGGCCTGGTGCTGGGTGGGCCTGGAGCCTATGTTGAATCTGAAAGTATTGGTTTATATCTGGTACTATAGGGGCCTGCATGGAGTTTGGAGAAGTCTAGAGGTTGGGTCTGATGGAATTGGCTTAAAGCCTGGAGTTGTAGGGAAAGGTCTTATATTGGGTAGTTCTGGAGTCTGGTGCTGCTGGAACTAGCCTGGCAATGGAGTGGATCTGGGCATTGGGTGTAGCTGCTTTGTTACTAGGGTGGGCTTGAAGCCTAGGGCTTTGGGGTAGTTCTAAGGCATTTCTGATGCCTGGGGGTTGCAAAAAAAGCAAACTCACTCAAGAAGGGTCAAGGGAAGGTGCCTGTGTGAGCTTGCCCCTTCTTCTTTTTCATTCCTTTGGGGCCACCAGTATGCTGGAGAGTGCTGCCCACATTCAGAGTGGGCCTGTCCACTCAGTTAACTGACCCACATGCCAGTCCTCTCTGGAAGCACCCTCACAGACACACCCAGAAGTGTGCTCTACTGGTTTTCTAAGAGTATTTCAATCCAGTCAACTTGACAACCAAGATTAACCATCACAGTTGATCTCTTTGGTAATCAGCTGAAGGATTGAGTGACCATGGGTGAATGAACATCTCTTATAGTCCCTGGGCATGAGTCCAGGCGTGTGTCTCAAAGGACTGGAAAGGAGTGTCTGCTCTGAAGCAGAGAAGATCTCCATAGTGGAGGATCCTGAAGCCCAGTTTCCACTGGATACATAAATACAAAGTCTAAACTGGTGGTTCTCAAAGTGGGGTATTCATCTAGTAGCATCAGTATCATTTGGGAACTTGTTAGAAATCAGATTTCCAGGTCCCATCCCTGATTTCCTGGGTGGGACCCTCCCGTGGGTGTCATAACTAGCCTCCAAAAGATTCTGAGGCCCCTTCCAGTGTGAGAACCAGGGCTCCAGAGCACTTAATATTTGGCTTTGATGCAAGAGGAAACTGATTTCCATCTTTGGAAAGCTTCTTAGTTGATCAGCAAGAGAACTTACCCAAGCTCCATATCTGGAGGCATTTCTAAGAAAAATGCAGAGGTTTCTTCCTTAGCTAAAAAGAAATCGCTCCTCTTTCGTCTTAAATCCTGCATCTGAGGCTCTGTGAGAGACATCCTGAGAGTCTGATTTCTGTCCCTGCCACATGATCTTGTGTTCTCTTGGATGTGGTAGTACCTCCAATTTTAGTGCATAAGGAAGCAAATATTCTGGATACTGTTGACTGTTTGTTTATGGTTAATCTTTCTTTGAGAAATTTAACTCAGTGAGTCCAGGGCTAGGTCTCATTATTTTTCTCTGTGTGGCCCTGGCCCATATAAGATGCATAATAAATGTTTAAAAATGGAAGGATACTTGGGACTTTGATGCCTAGAAGTCAGGAGAGGAATTAAAACCCTTGTTGTAACAGTTTCCTGATGCCAAGCTGTGGTTCTCTTGGAATAAACCGTCAACAGCCACACCTGGGGGTCCCCTTACATTGGACCTTTCAATCACCTGGGGTTATGGGTGAGTAGAAGGGTGGTCACAAAGGGATATAGTACCCTCAAATGCTTTAGTCTGTTGTAAGTGCCCCCAAAGCGTATGGATTCTAGTGTTTCCTATTACACCTCTTTGAGAGTACAGAACGTAGGAAACTCAGTGTGCAGAGTTTCAGGGAGGACTTACTGTTTATGAAACACGGTTCTCAGAACTGTGCCTGGACATTTCCAGCTTTAGGTATGAGCTCCTCTTGGGCTTCTTTACCTCTTGGCGGGGAGAGTGCTTGCTAACCAAGCAAACTTTCTCACTAAAGTCAAATAAAAAATGAGGATGCATCCTGGCTCCCATGGTAATGACTTTGTAGATTATTCTGTGTGCTATTGAAATTGATGATCACCTCTGTCTGCCAGGGAAAGGGCTCTTCTTTTAATCTCACTGTATGACACCATTAAGCCATAGTGAAAGTATCTCAACCATTTACTTCTAGCATACAGATGCCATGCATCTTCATTTCAAATAACAGATGTGGGTAATTCTTTACCAGAGAAAAGATTACCACAGTGACATGTGATCCAGTGACAATAACTGAGTATACTCTCCTTGTCAAGAAAAGAGGAGCTTATAGTCCAAAGGAGAGACATTTTCCTGTCTTAACCTATTTTTTTTTGACGAGAAGCAAAATATACCCTACTTCCTGTTTATCTCTTATCTATACATCTAGCTATATTTGACCCAAGAAAGGATTTATCTCAATGAAGTAGTTCAGTTATGATCTGTCTAATGAATTCTTGTTTGTTAAATAACTTTTCATCTGATCATAAAAATGAAGGGCTGGAGCAGTGACTCGGTGGTTACAGCACTTGCCCAGCATGCTCAAGTACAAGGGTTCAAACCCATGTGAACAACTAAGTGTCAGAGCAAAGAAAGCCAGATGAAAAAACTCAATAAAAATTTATTCTCTCAGTCTCTCTCTCTCTCTCTCTTACTCTCTCTCTCACTGTCCTTCTCTCTTTAAAAAAATACATGATCCCTGCAGAAAACTTATGGGAAATATATAATGAAAACATAAAAATCATTGATACCCACAGTTAACAGACTCAATGATGAAATATTGAAAGCTTTCCTCTAAAACCAGAAAGACGATGAGGAAACCCAATTTTGCCACATTTATTCCATATAGCAAAGGAAGTCCTACCCTGAAGCAGTTGGGCAAAATGAAATAAAGAAACAATCAAATTGAAAGGAAAGAAGTATATTATCTCTGTTTATGGGCACCAAATCTTAATATATAAAACCCTAAATATTTCACACACAAAAAGTCTGTTAGAGCTAACAAAGAAATTCAGCAAAGTTGTCAATTGAATTTATACAAACCAACAATGAATAATCAGAAAAGGAAACTTTAAAAAATCCATTTACAATATTATCAAAAGTTGGTGAAGCTGGCTTTGAACTTCCAATCCTCCTGCCCCAGCCTTCCAAGCTGCTAGGATTACAGGTATGTACCACTGCACCTAGCTCTAAATGGTATTTTTGAAGAAATAGAAAAATAAACTATAAATTCATTAGACTCTTAAGGGATACCAAATACCAGAATAATTGTGGAAAAGAACTAAGCTGGAGATCTCACTCTTACTAATTTCCAAACTTATTATAAAAGCTACAATGATCAAAACAT
>PVKS010016869.1:0-43121 GCA_004027875.1 Aplodontia rufa
AGAGAAAGAGAGGAGCAATTTTTTATGTAGTTTTTCATATGACTTTCATTTCTCGGACACTTCATTGTGAATGTGGTGCCGGGGTTTGAACTTGTGTACTTGCGTATGCCAGGCAAGCGCCGTACCTGCCAAGCCACCGCTCCAGCCCCTCCAATATTGCTTTCAATGAAGGTTTCCATACATATTCTACAACTATTATTGTAAATTGTGCTAAATTTTCTGAATGATGTTGTAGTAAACTCTTCCTTTACCATTAGTGTTGTCTACTAATAGCATGTCTACTGAAAAGCCAGAATTTTTATGTCTTTGTGAACTATCAAAACTAAGAATTTAAAAAGATATCCATGTTACTTCCAGAAGTTCTCTATCCTTTAATAGCAGATATTTTTCAAACTTTTCTTTATGAACTGCCCTAATACCTTCTACACCACAGTTCTTTCTAGCCCACTTGCCATCAGTTACCTCTTTTCCCCACCATCCTGTTTTTTTAATACATTATTAAAAAGAATCTGATTTATTATTTCTTGATGGTTTATGTAAGAGCTGTATATAAGAAAGGCCAGTGACTCAAATATACACTTCCTAGATATTTTGTGGTTGTAGTAGCTAAAAATTATTAATACAGAGTAATTTCTTAAACAAGTGTAGATTTATTTTTTAAAAGGGAGCATTTTGGGGCTGGAGTTGGTGGCTCAGCAGTTTCGGTGCTTGCCTGACAAGCACTAGGACCCGGGTTCAAATCCCAACACCACGTACACAACTAAGTGTTAGAGCAACTAAGGCCATGTGAAAAACTAAAGTTGTTTCTCTCTTTCTCTGTCTCTCTCACTGTCCCTCTCTTTAAAAAAAAAAAGGGTGGGGGGAGCATATTGACAGAGTTTTGCTTTTATTTTTAATTAGGGATATAATAATACTTGGGTGTTTGCAATATTCTAGGTAGCAGGTACTGTGTTATTTTGTTCATTTTTGTTCATTTAATCCAGATGACAGCTCTGGGAAAGGTTCTCCTCTAATCCCCATTGTACACAGAAGGTTAAGTGTCTTTCCCAGGTTCTCTTAGCAATTTAAGTGGCAGGATTCCAGATACTGAAAAATTATTTTTTTCCTTTTTTTATAAAGAGAGAGGAAGAGGCAGTACGAGAGAGAGAGAGAAAGATAGGATCTGTTTTATTTATTTTTTCCTCTGGCCTTTGTTTCTCCAGTACTTAGTTGTGTGTGGTGCTGGGGTTTGAACCTGGATCCTCACGCATGCCAGGCAAGCACTCCAACTGCTGAGCCACAGCTCCAGACCACAGATACTGAATTCTTGATCACTGCGTAGTTTCCTGCCTCACCGCCTCACCAAGGAGACCAGTGTAGACCTATTTCATGGGAACAGGAAAAAAGAAAGGAATGAAGAATATAGGCATTTTTTAGGCCGCTGTTCTAAAATTCTGGATTAAAACAATTTTAGTATAAAATGTCTTGTTTTTTGGTAGTATGGGAATTAAACCCAGGGGCATTCTAGCACTAAGCCACATCCCCGACCCCTTTTTATTTTGAAACAGTGTCTCGCTTAAGTTGCTAAGGTTGTCCTTGAACTTGTGATCCTCTTTTGCTTTAGCTTTTTGAGTCACTTGGATTATAGACATGCAGTACCACACCCAGCAAAAGTCTTTTAAATATTAAATGCTTGTCGTATTTCTTAAACATATATATTGCATCATAATCTTTCAAATATTACATTTTATATTTCATTGCAATTTTAAAGCCTACTTAAAGAAGTGTTATAGTATAACTTATAATAGTTTTCTTAGTAAGATAAAAAGTATTATGTGATTTCAATTTGTGATAAAACTTTTAAATTACTATCATGTTATAATTTCTAGTATACTAGTCTTTTTAAAAGGTTAGAAGGCAAGATAGATTTAGAGAGATGTACCTATTATATAATATTACCTAAATTATTTAAATAAATATTTATTTTATTTCATAGGGATTACAACATCCAATGTAAGCATAATTGGTCAACGTATGAACTATGGGTTTGGATGTGGTGATTTTGAAGATGATAGGTCACATGACATTTTACCTAGTGCTTTAAAAATGCAAAATAAGGAACACCCAAGACATAAGCATACAAAAGGTTAGTAAATTTCATGACAAATTAATTTTTAAAGATATAATATCCCTATATCAGAATTCTCCCTAAATATACCATAAAGAAAACAATTAACTGAGAATTCTGTTTTATGGTTTTTCATAATACCCTTCTGCTGATGTGTTGCCTAAATAATTTTGCAGAATAGAAGAGTTCACAGGTTTGTGTTGGTTTATGGACTTGGTTAAGGAACCAGTGAAGGGAAAGGATTGCCCATGAATTAAAACTAGGGAATCCCTCCTGAGCTCTACCCTAAGACTCCCAAATGTCTAGTTAAGTTGTAATCATGGAGTAATGCTGTGGCAACAAGAATGTAGTTCCCCTGTAGTATAACCTGGGAAGAGCTTCTTGGTTATCACTAACCATTTATTAACAATTTGTTTTTTTTTTTTCAATTAATGATTAGCACATGTGGTGACTGTTTTATTCATTTCTTCAGAAATTCTATTATAAACTGCTTACTAAAAATTATCTTTATGGGGGTTGGAGATTTGGCTTAATGGTAGAACAGTTGCCTGGCATGTGCAAAAACCTGGGTTCAATCCCCATTGCCACATACACAACCTGGTGGAGGAAAAACAAAAACCAGATGAGAAAATAAAATCTCTCTCTCTCTCTCTCTCTCTCTGTTTAAAAAAAAAAATACGTTTAGGGGCTGGAGTGGTGGCTTAGTGGTTACAGCGCTTGCCTTGCATGCGCAAATACACAGGTTCAAATCCCAGGACCCACGTACGCAATTAAGTGTTGGAGCAATGAAAGCCATGTGAAAAACTCAATAAAAATTGATTCTCTCTGTCTCTCTCTCTCTCACAGTCCTTCTCTTAAAAAAAAATACGTTTAGGGAACAAAATAAGTGATTTTTGAAGGTTACAAATATTTAGAGTAATTGTAAGTCCTCTGTTTTTAAACCTTATAATCTAAAAAGTACAGAGTTGTCATTTTTTCTGTTGCACCTATGGTCATGATAATATCAACTTCGATACTTCATTTCTGATAATCTTAAATCATGTATATATAGGTAATCAGGCATGTTAGGACATTTGTATTTTTTTTGTTCGTGTGGAAGTGACCCAAACTGATTAGAGGGAACCTGATTAGAAGCTTTTCCTTGTTTTTCTTTCTTCCTTTTTTGTTTGCTTTTTTTTGGGTAAATTTCTTAAAATTTAATCTAATATAATTCAGTATTTGTTATTTGTTGTTTTGGCAGCAATAAGTTGTTGTTTTTATAAAATATAATGATAGGATATTTTATATTTACTTACATATTTTATTTCTCATGGAAAGTCAAAGACAAGAATACTTTTTTTGTTTTGTTTTGTTGTGTTTTGTTTAAGAATACTTTTCTTAAAAGAGCTCATGCCAGGCATGGTGGCACATCTCTGTAATCCCAGTAGCATGGGAGGCTAAGGCAGGGGAATTGCAAGTTCAAGGCCAGCCTCAGCAACTTCACAAGACCCAAGCAACTTAGCAAAACCCTGCCTTAAATTAAAAAAATATATATATTAAAAAGTGATGGAGATGTGGCTCTGTAGTTAATCCACCCCTCAGTTCAATCGCTGGTACAAAAAAAAAAAAAGTAACTCATCCTCATATTAATTTTTTTTTTTAAAGAGAGAAGGACAGTGAGAGAGACAGAGAGAGAGAAACAACTTTATCTAGTCTCTCACATGGCCTCAGTTGCTCCAACACTTAGTTGTGTTGTGTACGCGGTGCTGGGGTTTGAACCTGGGTCCTCGTGCCTGCCAGGCAAGCACCAAAACCACTGAGCCACCGCTCCAGCCCCTCATATTAAATTTTTAATAGCAAACATGTTCAAAACCAAATTTACCTTCCTTTCTCTACTTGTTCCTCCTCTTCCATAATGTTACTATTTTCCTAGTTTTGAAGACTTAAAATGTTATAGTCATCATTATCTACTCCTTACCTTCCAAGTTCAGGCAGTGATCCACCTACCATTCCTTCTCAGTCTAATTTTATCTGCAGTCATAGTTGTGATTTGGGCTTTTGTTACCTCTTCCTATAAAATAACAGTACCTTCTAGTAAGACTTATGTCTTCTTTTCATTCATTTTTAATTCAAACTGCATATTCTTCCAGAATCATCTTTCTCAAATATAGTAATCTCTTCCATACTGAAAATATTGAGTGGTTCCATGTTAATCAGAGAATATAGTACTGACTCTATTGTGTAACTTTTAAGATCCATAATAATCTTGCCTCAGTTTAACATTTTAAAAAAATTTTTTGAGTTATTGTACAATCATAAATGCACATAAAGTAACAATGTGATATGCATTTGTTTTTAGACCAGAATTATCCCCACATCACTCACACCCCAGTCTCTTGATTCTTTTATATTTCATCCCTACAAATGATACAAATGCTTAGATTGTGAATTTTCCAGAATTAAATGATTGCATAAGTATTATTTGGATTCTCAGGGGAGTAAAGAGTATGCTACAATGTTGATTATCTACCTAGATCCCTCCCTATCCTCCCTCTCTCCCCTCCCCCATCAGTGTAACATCTTTGCTTTACCTAACTATTCCTCTTTTTCATGTCCTGTACTCTAGCACTCTTAATATTATAGGGTTTTGGGGTTGAAATGGTGGCGCAGCAGTTTCGGTGCTTGCCTGGCAAGCACAAGGACCTGGGTTCAAATCCAGCACCACGTACACAACTAAGTGTTGGAACAACTAAGGCCATGTGAAAAACTAAATAAAGTTGTTTCTCTCTTTCTCTGTCTCTCTCACTGTCCCTCTCTCTTTAAAAAAAAAAAAAAAATATATATATATATATATATGGTTTTTTTACTTCACAACTGTGAAGCCTAGATGCTCTATGTAAATCTTAATATTTTTTATGACTAATAATACTGTCATCTTTATGTCCTTGATATGCCACATATGAAATGGTGATTAGCCAATTAAAACCAATAGTGACATGTGCAATGGTGCACTCCTGTAATCCCAGTGATTTAGGAACCTGAAGCAGCAGGATTTCAAGTTTGAAGCCCGTCTCAGCAACTTAGTGAAACTCTGTCTCTAAAAGGACTGGAGATGTAGCTTAGTGATAGTGTCCCTAGGTTAAATCTTCTGCACCCCCCCCAAAGGAATTAAAACCAATAGTATATCACTGGGCATAATCACTCAAAAAGTACATCCTCAAAGAAAATTTTAAAAAAAGTACATCCCTGAATAATCAGGTAAAAGTGAATAATGAGTGCAGTGCTGAATAGAACAGAAAGAATCCCAAAAGAAATATTAGCAATGTGGCCAAATGTTTTTTGGGGGCTTTTTTTGTTTGTTTGTTTGTTTTTGCTTATGGTATTGGATATAAAACACCCAGGGCACTCTACCACTAAGTTACACACCTAACCCTTTCTATTATTTTATTTTGAGACAGAGGCTTGCTAAGTTGCTCAGGCTAACCCAGTACTTGTGATCCTACTGACATGACACTTCCTCTAGAGTCACTGGGATTACAGGCAAATGCCACTGTACCCAGCTCCAAATTAATTCATTTTTTAAGAAATCTAATACGTTTTTAGGGTTAGCTCTTAGAACTGCCTTTTCTGGGGGAACCATAGCTATGAAGCTGGTGGGAGAAGAGACGGAGGGAGGGAAAAGGGGGGTTATTAATACAGTTGGGTACACTTGACTCTGATAAGCCAAACTGTACTCTAGCAGGCATATAAACCCAGAAATTTCAATAATATACATATAATTTACAATACACTCATTTCTATATATGACATGGGGGTATTACAGAAGAGAAATGAGATTGGGGAATGGGTGAATGGGGGGAGATCCTGGACAAGAATCAGGCTTAACTTACTTTGTCGATACCTATCTATGCATGAATATGTAATGATTCCCTCCAATATGTAAGACTATGTTGAACCAATTTAAAAAAAAAACAACTACCTTTTCCTCTTGCCATTCCTTTCCTCTATTGGCATTCCCTTTGAATCTGCCCATTTTCTACATAATATACTGGAGCCCAATTAATGACTTGAGAAGGTGATTAATGATGAATGCTTACAGTGTTAGCAATTATGAGTTAATATGTTCTGTTTCTGGATTTGAGTGAAACAAAAATGACGAAGATTATATGAAGATGTTAGTATGTAAAGAAGTAAACACATTGTTCTTTATATTTAGAATTGAGACAATGAGCAGTATTTCTTTTTACATGTTTAAAAGAAAATGTACTATAAAAAATAAAAACAGTAATTATCAGCTTATCTTAGAAATGAAGTTCAAACTTAATGTGTTCTGTTGGGCACTGTGCAAAAGACAAACGCTTCACCGGACGCCATGACACTTCCTCCTCTTCTCCTCTTTCATGCTTCTCGCACTCTGAGCAAAAAAGAGTGCCGATTTCGCCTGAGGGCTGCTTCCTCTGTACCTGCCGGTTGGTGATAGCTGACAACACCAACATAGCAGTCCCTCATTGACTGGGATAAGCCAGTCTTCTGCTTCACCATTGGTTCCTTAGCTGTCTCCCCTCCCTATAAAAATCCATGTGCCTTGAAAATAAATGGATTCTTAGCTGCCATCCGCTGCATGCGGTTGACTCATTTCCCCTCGGAGATGGAAAGGATCCCAGTGGGGGGGGGGTGTCCGGAATTTCGGATCGCCCCGCCCGCGCCCAGGAATGCTCGGGCAGCGACAGTATTCTTATTTTTTTCTTATGAAACTTACTTCCTGACAACTTGTATATTTATATACACGCACATAGATATTTTATATTTATGGCCTCTTGAGCAAGTTATTTCATTTACTGAGATTTCTGTATGCCTTTGTCACAAAACTTTTGTGTATGTATGTGTCTTTGTGTGTGTGTGTGTGTGTGTGTGCGCACGTGCTAGTCAGTGTTTCTGTGTACATTCAATGTTGGTTATTCCAAACTACTTAAGAAACAAGTAGGGTTGGGGATGTGGCTCAGTGGTAGAACATTTAACTAGCATGTGCAAGGCCATTTGGTGAGATGGTGAGCACTGTGGGGGAAAAAGAAGAATATGTGAAAACTGAATCACCTTCATGGGTTTCTTTCTTTAATATCTGCTATCTTCACACAAAGCCAGAACAAGTCTATAAGCCTTAGCAGATTAGCAAAACAGTTTATCTGCCTAATTTTTAAAAAATCAGTTATTTGGTTACATTTATCAATTACATTTATCAAAAACAGTTAAGTGCTTTTCTTTCATAGACCCTAAATCAATTATATTTTGCTTTTCATGTCTTTCTGTTTTGATACATACATCAGACATATTTATTGAATACTTATTCTGTGACAAGCATTGTATTAGACTCTGGGAAAGAATGATAATCAAAACTAGACATATATCCTATATCATGGAACTTACAGTCCAGTAGGAGAGAGAATAATTAAGTAAATAATGAGAAACTGAGATAAAAGTTAACCTGAGAAAGTAGAGGTTGCTATGAAATTGACTTGATGATCTGTTTTAGGATGTCAAATTATTTCCTTCATGACTACTTTGATTATTGTGCTGTGATTATCTGATTGTTTCTCCCACCTTGAAACCTGGTATGTGTAAACTCCTTAAGGGGAGGCAGCTTTCTTTTTCTCTAGTGGCTAGTGCATACTAGATATGCTAATTGATAAATAATTTATTGAGCACACTCCTGTAATCCCAGTGACTCGAGAGGCTGAGGCAGGAGGACCACAAGTTCAAAGCCAGTCTCAGCAACTTAGCAAGGCTCTGAGTAACTCAGTGAGACCATGTCTCAAAATAAAAAATAAAAAGGGATGGGGATATGGCTAAATGATTAAGTGCCCCTGGGTTTAATCCCTGGTACCAAATATATATATTGAATTAACATCTATGATTAAGTGATAAATTTTTGTATATAACACGTTTTTTAAAGATTATAATATCCTAAAATGCTATGTACTAAGTAAACATATTTAATATGTTCTTATCATTTTTTTCTTCCTTTTTTAGGATTTACAAGGTTATCATCAAATATACAACAAATTTCTAGTTTTGACTTCACATCCACAAATACCTTAGCAGAAGAGTCAGTAGTAGTTGTTGGAAAAGGTAATTCAAACTTACTTAGCTTTTTAATTGTGTTCTTCAGACATAAACAAAGCATCAATAAAGAACAGAGAGTAACTCAAGTATTAAATAAAACTTATTTTTAAGTTATTAGATTGAGGGCTGGGTTTGTGGCTCAGTGGCAAAGTGCTTGCCTAGCATGTGTGGAAACCATGGGTTCAATATCCCCAGCACTGGGAAGCAGAAACAAAGAAGAGCTATTAAATTTAAAGAATCAAAAGTGAATACTTAACCTTCACATTTCTGTCATCTGACAAAACTAGAGTAAATTCATGTCATTAATTTTCAGAGAGATGACAGCTGTAGTCAAGGTACTTCTAAAACAGTTTCAGAATAGCTACAATAATTTTGGCATAATTTTAATTCAAATGGTAGTCCTTATTTATTAGCTTAATAACCAGTAAAATAATATAATTTTGTTTATCTCCCACACAAAGTGTAGACAAACCAAAATTAAACTATTATATATTTTAGGGGGCTAGAGGATCTTTGGATAACATAATTGCAAGTATCTTTATAAATTAATTTTTTTTAAAGAGAGAGGGACAGTGAGAGAGCTAGATAATCAATTTTTATTTAGTTTTTCATGTGGCCTTTATTGCTCCAACGCTTATGTACATGGTGCTGATATTTGAACCTGCATCTTCACACATGCCAGGCAAACACCAGAACTGCTGAGCCACTGCTCCAGCCCTAAATTAATTTCTATTTTGTTTTGTTTGTTTGTTTGTTTATTTGTTTTTTCAGGGGAGAGGACTGAACTTGGGGCTGTGCACATGCTAGGCAAGCGCTCTGCCTCTGAGTTAAATCCCCAACCCCTAAATTAATTTCTTTTTAAACTAGAAAATAATGTCATATGCAATGGGTGTAATGTGTTTTCATTTTGTTCAATATAATTAAATAGAATAAAATTCATGGAAATCTTTTCTCACTTCCATGCTTGATAGTCTCATTGCAATAATTTTAAGACCCTCCTCAGATCATCTGCAGCGTATTCTTAGACTTATATCCCATTATTCCTCTATTTGCTTCATACTCATTCGCATGCTTTTATACTTGCTCAGCTCTACATATAGATCTTCCTAGCTCATAGCATTTTCTCTCTCCTTGCTTGTCTACCCAAATCCATTGCGCCAACTGCCAGCTTAAATCCATGCTTCTTGAAGTTGTTTTAAATGCCTAATTCAAACCAACCTTCCTGTGAACCTTTCTATGAATTCCACACTTACAGTATGCAGTTCTCCCATGATATCATCATGAACTGCTTTCTGTCACCTCTTACATTATTGTGCTGTTAGGGTGTTTGTTTGTATATTTTATAATTATTTAATGTGTCTTTCTTACTTGTTTGCTTCTTGAATGAAAGAGTCTTATCTTAAACTTTGTTATCCCATTACATAAATACTTAATTACTATTTGATGGTTGGTTGATTCCAGGTGTATTTGGAAGTCCAAATTCAGCACCAGCAACCTGCAGCCAGCCAGTGATATCTTCTGTGGAAAATGGGGATACATTTTCAATTAAACAAAGTATTGAACCACCGTCAGGCATTTATGGAAGAGCAGTCCAACAAAGTATTCCATCATATCTTGATGTTGAAAATGACAACGATGTAAGGTTATTTATTAATCAAGAGGATAGGATAAATTTAATCCCACATTATAATCATTGTATTATGTATATCAACTATGGGGCAGTAAAATTATTTTGATTAAAATGGTATAATTGAAATTTCTGATCCGTAATCCCTTAAATACTAAATTATTATTCTTTCCCGCTAAATAAATGTGTTCTCATTCTAGTGATAAAGTATTTAATACACTTTATAATATAATGTATATACATATATGCTTTTATATGTGTATATTTAACATTTTCCTAGTATATATTTAAATATCGACAGACTGGTATCCTTAGGCACAAATATAATTGGATATTAGCACTATGTAATTCTATTAGGAATTAGGATTCCTAAAATAAAGACTGAGAATTATAGAATTAATTTTGTGGAAATACTTAATGTACAGTTATCTGAGATGGAGATATTTTAAGTGTCAAGCTCCATAAATACTTCCAGATATTTCAACTTTTTCATGCAGACTAAAGTTTCTATTTCAAAATCTACTTATGACAAAATGAGACAAAAGAGAAAAGAAGAAAAAGAACTTTTTGACATTAAAGATTGTGAAAAGAAGGACCAAAATCCCTGGGAAAGAATGAGACATACAGGAACAGAGAAAACAGCATCCGAAAGTATGTGTAATTTGCTTTTTGGAGTGTTTTTGTCTAGTAATATTCTAAAGCTACTATAATACAGTTTAGCTAGAAATGATACATGACTAAGAATGGTCTATGTTGACACATAACATTGAAATTTGCAAGACCCAGTAACTGCTATCATAATAAACATTGGTTCTTTCTCATAAAAAGAAAAATCTTTTTTTCTCCCTTCTAGACTTAATATTTTTAGAAATGCAGTGAGAATATCAAAGTGAAAGTTCTCCTCTAGAAAATACTGTTTTCAGCCCTCTGTTGAAAGGAGGGTCCAGTTTAAAACTGTCACCATCTTTAGTGTTTTCAGATTAGAGTAGGTTACTTATTTAAATATACTTATATGCATTTAAATATACTTATTTACTTATTTAAAGAATAATGTCATAAATGCTTAACTTAAAGAGACCACATGTGATCAAGGGCCTCTGTGAGAGAAAGAACACTGAACCAAGTGTCAGTAGGCAGATCTGGATTCTTAAGTATCAGTTCTGCCTTTAATTTAACTTTGAGACTTGGAAAGAGACCTTAATTTTCTGCCCCTATAAATATTTAAATTATCTCAAAGGTATCTTCTGTACTCAGTGGAAATATTTCTTTTTTACTAAAGAGCAGTATCTAATTTTATAGCTAAAGTAACTGAGATAGTGAAGCTGGTTATATTAAATCATGATCAAAATAAGCATGTATTTGTTATTTTTTTAGGCTGACACTGAGTACTACTATGTCTTGTGCCTAAAGAATAGGCTCCACATTTTCTAAAAAGCATTGAATTGATCTTAGATACAATAACAACTAGGAAAAAAAATCATAGATTAAAATGAAAAATGTTATGTACTGTAGTGAACATTAAGAATTATTATTCGTTATGTACTGTAATGAACATTAAGTATTATTATTCGCAGTTATATGATGCTTGCCTGGCATGAGCAAGTACACAGGTTTAGACCCCAGCACCACATAAACAAAAAATGTTGGAGCAACAAAAGCCACATGAAAAACTAAATAAAGGACTGGGGCGGTGGCTCAGTGGTTTTGGCACTTGCCTGGCACACCCGAGGACCCAGGTTCAAACCCCAGCACCATGTACACAACTAAGTGTTGGAGCAACAAAGCCCATGTGAAAAACTAAATAAAGTTGTTTCTCTCTTTCTCTGTCTCTCTTACTGTCCCTCTCTCTTAAAAAAAAAAATTGTCTCTCTCTCTCTCTCCCTCCCCCTCTTTCTTAAAAAAAAATAATGTGCTTAGTTATTTTTATTAAATATTATTGTTAAATAATAAATTGGTGACTCAGCAGTTACTACGTTTGCCTGCCATGCACAAGGACATGGGTTCGAACCCCAGCGTCACATACACAACAGAGCATTGCAGCAACAAAAGCCACATGAAAAACTAAATAAAAAATTGATTCTCTCTCTCTCTAAATAAATAAATAAATAACTTGTGTGAACTATAACATTCTCTTTTTTTGTTTTCTTTTGTTTTTTAAGAGAGAGGGACAGAATCAACTTTATTTAGTTTTTCATCTGGCCTTTTTTTCTCCAACACTAATTGTATATGTGGAGCTAGGGTTTGAACTCAGATCCTTGTTCGTGCCAGGTAAGCGCCCAAACCACTGAGCCACTGCTCCAGCCTCTTTAATAAACATTCTTAAATTTATGTTGGTTTTAAAGCCTGTGTAGCAATAAAAATACAAAAAAAATTAAAGAGATTTATACTGGATGAGTGTTGAGGTTCTGCCTTAGCTTGTATTTCTTTTAGAATACAGGAATCATAGGAAATTTGTTTCAGGGTATTATAGTTTTCTTAAAAAATAAACTATTAATACTAGGGTTTTTTCCTTTTTCTTTTTCTTTCTTTTTTTTTTTTTTTTTTTTTTTTTTTTTTTTTTTTTTTTTTTTTTTTTTTTTTTTTTAATTTTCTTTTTGCAGCACTGGGGTTGCTCTACCACTGAGGTATATCTCCAGCCCTTTTTAAAATTTTTTATTTTAAGAAAGGAGCTCACTTAATTGTAGAGGCTGTCCTTGAACTTGTAATCCTTCTGCCTCAGCCTCCTGAGAGCTGGGTTTACATCCATATGCTACCACACTGGGCTACTAGTACTAGTTTCTGTAAGAGATATATATAACAATTGTGTGCTTATAATCCCAGTTACTTGGGAGGTTGAGACAGGAGGATAGCAAGCCCAAGGTTAGCCCAGGCAAATTAGGGAAACCCTTTCTCCAAATTAAAAGGTAAAAGTAGGCTGGGATGTAGCTCAATACCCTGGGTTTAATCTCCAGGACCAAAATAAGAAAGAAAAAAAGCAGAGAAAGATAGATCCATCACATCTGTATTCAGAAAACTATTTGATTTGTATCCTTAGTATCAAGGTTCCCTTATACTTTATTAAATGTTTTATTTCAGCTGAAGCATCTCCTGGAGCCATTCCACAGTATAAAGAAAGGATACCTTCTGTCACTCATAGTCCAGAAATAATGGATTCTTCAGAACTACGGCCATTTTCCAAACCAGAAATCGCCCTGACAGAAGCCCTAAGGCTTTTAGCTGATGAGGATTGGTAAGTTAATCATCCTTATCTTAAAACAATTCCAAAAGATTTTTGTGAATTTTTTATTTAAAAACTTGAAACATATTTCCTATTCACATACACTTAGAAAATATTAGTTCCTAGGCATCTGAGTCTTTTGCACTTATTAATATAGCTGAATTCTGGCCTTAATATAACTATATAATGAGTTACATTATAATTTATATACCACAAGGACGTAGTGTAATCTTATTATAGATTATGCACACCCTTTGATATTATAATATAAATCTCACTATTTCTCAAAGTATTTCTTTGTGAAATATAAGTTATAGTAATCCTGAAAATACTCTGCTCTTTTTGCCACCCAGCCAGCCTAGCCAATAATTCAAGACGGTGTCAGCCAGGCACAGCGGTGAATGTCGTAATCCTAGTGACTTGGGAGGCCGAGGCAGAAGGATCACAAATTGAAAGTCAGCTTCAGCAACTTAGTGAGACCCTTTCTCAATATAAAATATAAAAAGGACTAAGGATGTGGCTTAGTGGTTAAGTGCCCCTAGGTTCAATCCCTGGTACCATAAAAAAAGACAATGGCAATGAACATCTCACCTGTTCAGCTACAGCATCCACTGACTGCCTTTGTCTCCTCTTCTCCCCCATTCCTTCACTATCTCTTACAGCCCCATCTTACACTTAATCATTAATTTTGCCTTTGCTTGATCACATTCATTAATATAAAAGTGTGCTGTAGTTAGAACAGGACTATAGCTTAGTTCTAGAGCTGCACAAGGCACTGGGTTTGATATCCCCAATACCAAAAAAAAAGTGTGCTATATAATTTGTATCTCCTATTAAGGGAAAAACAAATGAACAAAAACCTCCCTAATTGTACATCTTTATCCTATTTCTCCCCCAACCCACTCCTTTTTTAAGTAAAAGTCCTCAAAAGAACTTAACTCCTTATGTCTACTTTTTTCCCCATGTTCTCCTCTCAGGCTTTCAGCCATCCCCACTATGATCACCACTTCGTTAAGATGGCAAAAGTGACCATTTTGCTAAATCTACATTGTTCATTTATTGGTCCTCATTTTATTTCTCCTTTCAGCAACATTTGACACAGCTGGCACTCCTTTTTTCTTGATATACTTCTTTTCATGTTTCCTTGGAAAAATCATACTCCTGATTCTTCTCCTATTTTAGTACTTTCTTATTCCTTTTCTTCTGTCTGACTTCAAAATTTATGCATGCTGTAGAGTCTAATCCTCTAGTATTTTCTAGTCTACATTCATTTTCTAGATCAGGAATAGTTTTTTACTGGCAATTGTTTTTCTGTAAAGTGGAGTTAGTAAATATATTAGATGTCAGATGTCTCCATTATGAGTACTCAACTCTATTATAGTGGAAAAACATTCTTAGACAGTATTAAAAAAATGAACATGCTGTGTTCCAATAAAACTTCACTTATAAGAATTTTACTAATAAAAACTTATTTAAAAAACATGCTAAGACCAGATTTGGTCCATGAAACGATTTCATTGAGTCTGATAGCTTTAAATTATATCCATTTTCTTATTTCTTATAAATGTATACCTAGATCCCAGGTTCAATCCCCAGTACAGCTTTAAAAAAAAAGGAAGAAGTGGTAATCCAGCTGCCTGTTTGACACTTTCACTTGGACACCAATATACATTTTCAATTTAATTTATCCATAAAAGAACTCTTAAAGATTACTTTCTGCCAAGATGGATTAAAGAACTGTAAAAAAAAAATACAAAATTATGAAAAAGTGGTTTTCAAGATATTATTCACAAGAAAATGAAAGATAGTTATCTCAGAGAGATAGGAAACAAGTAAAATGACCCTATTATTGCCCCAGCTTACTTTCTGGAGAAAGTTTCCAGGTCTGTTCTAGGTGGGGGAAAACAGACAGATACCAATAAACATGAATATATAATTGGGAAGGCTTAGGTGGCTAGAATTTTCAGGACAGAATATCAGAGAGGAGAGAGTGCCACAGAGAATTCCAGAGATCTTCAGAGGATTCTGCAAATGTTTAACTGGTCAGGGCATGCATGTGAATAAATTACTTGAGGCCAGAACAAAAACCACTCAAAAAAATGTTATAAGGAATAATCACTGGACCATATACAAGACCAAGAATACATTCCATTCCCACCAGCAAAGTAGAAAATTCCTTCATTCATAAGATATTGGGTAGAATATTCAGAAGAGTTTGCTTTATTAGTGCAATAAAATAAACCCTGCACTAAAGGTTATCTTGGTCTCACCTAACAAAGCTTAAAAGTAAGACCAAAATATCTAAAATGAAATTTACGCTGACATCCAATAAAAAATTATTAAGCATACAAGGAATCAAGAAAATTCAACCTATAGTGTGAAAACAAAAAGCTAACAATTACTCTTTACCCCCTTGATAATCCACATAATACTTACACAATCATTTAATTCTGGAAAATTCACAACCTAAGCATTTATATTGTTTGTAGGAGTGAAATAAAGAAGATTCAAGAGACTGGGGTGTGGGTGATGTGGGGGTAATTCTGGTTTAAAAACATAGGCATATCACACTTATTTTATATGCATTATGGTTGTACAATAACTCAACCCCTTAATAAAAATTTTTTTAAAAATCAAAAAAAGCTCACCATTAAAATGAATCTAAAAATGGCACAGATGATAGATTTAAGACAAATTAATTATGACTATAACTGTATTTCAAACATTAAGCTAAAGGAAAGACTAAGGAATTAAAGACATGTAAAATATATAAGAAACTCAAATCTAATTATATTCAGAGTAAAACAACATCTGAGATTATAAAAGTGTCAGAGCAACAAAAACCAGATGAAGAACTAAATAAGATTAATTCTTCCTCTTTCTCTCTTTCTCACTATCCCTTTTTCTCTTAAAATATATGTGTGTGTGTGTGTGTGTATGGAGGTTAATGGAAGATTAAACATTGTGGAAAAAAAGATTGGTGAATCTGAAGGTGTAGCCATAGAAACTGTGCAAAATGTAGTTTAAAAAAGACTGAAAAGAACAACACAATCAGTGAACCGTGGAATAACTTAAAGCAACCTAATATAAGTGTATCCAGAGTTGCCAAATAGGGGAACAGAAAAGAATACTTGAGTTGGATGTGGTGGTACACATCTATAATCCCAGCTTCTTGCGCCAGGGATGTAGCTCATTGGTACAGTACTCATGGGTTTGGTACCCAGTACTGAAAAAAAATTTTTTTTGGAAGGATAAAAGTGGTGAAAAATTTTCCCAATTTGGTGAAAAGTATTAACACAAAGATCAAAGAAGTACAATGAACATCAAGCACAATAACCATGAAAAAGCAACTATGCCCTATGACATATAGGAAATTGGAATCAAAAGCAGATTCTTGGAGAATATAAATAAAATTAATAAGCTTCTAGTCACTCTGATCAAGAAAAAAAAAGCAGCAAATTTCCAGCATGAGGAAAGAAAGAATATCACTACTGATCATATAGTTGCTAAGCAAGTTACAAGGAATATGTTAAACAATTTTATACCCATAAATTCATCAACTTAGATGAATGGGCAAACTCCTTGAAAGACACTACCAAAACTCAAGCAAAGGGGGCTGGAGCGGTGGCTCAGCGGTTTCGGCACTTGCCTGGCAAGCATGAGGACCCGGGTTCAGAACCCCAGCACCACATACACAACTGAGGCCATGTGAAAAACTAAGTAAAGTTGTTTCTGTCTTTGTCTGTCTCTCTCACTGTCCCTCTCTCTTTAAAAAAAAAAAAAAAAACTCAAGCAAAAAGAAATAACTTATGAGGGAAATTGAATCTGAGTTTAAAATATTTCAACAAGGAAAACTCTAGGCTCAGATGTTTTACTAGTAAATTATACCAAAAATTTATTGGAATTTTTCAGCCACCATTAATTTATTTGCTGTCTGACTTCTTCTTGGCTCCTTTTTGTTATTTTTTTATTATGTGTGTAGAATTAGATTGTTTCTGCATTATTTTATGCTTATCTAAAGCATGAAAAATTTGAGCCAGATTGCTACTAAATAGGTTTATGCATAATTACCACCTTTGATTCTAGATCATTTCTCTCCATTTTCCATAACTTGTTAGGGATTTTTTTTTTTTTTAAAGAGAGGGACAGTGAGAGAAAAAGAGAATCAATTTTATTCAGTCTTTCATGTGGCTTTGTTGCTTCAACACTTCATTGTGTATGTGGGGTTCAAACCCATGTCCTTGCACATGGCATGCAAGCGTTACCACAAGTTTCTAAACACCATGACATTAGAAATGCTATACCTAAATCAGAGCTGAATCCCACTCTGATTTGGCATCATACTGTTCATCTGCCCCATTAGGTGTTAGATAATGAAAAATAAATACCAATTTGCAGCAATAACTAGTACTGGGTTGGTTTTTCTTTTTCTTTTTTTGAGTGTATGTTACTAGATATTGAACACAAGGGTGCACAACCACTGATCCACATCCAGCCCTTTTTTCTTATCTTGAATTTTGAAACAGGGTCTTTCACTAAATTGCAAAGCTTGTCTTGAACTTGTCATCCTCTTCCTCTGCTTGTGAGTCACTGGGGTTATAAGCATGCCCAGTTCTTATTCCTTTCCTGTTTTACTACTTCACTCAAGTTTTGTTTGTCATTCTTTTCTTTCTGCCTATCATAAAGAATATGACATTCATACTAGGGGAGAGATGCTCCTTTATGAACTTTGGCCATCAGTAGTGGTTTTGGGTCTTAAAGAATCTTTTCATGTTTTGTTTTGGTTTATTTATTTATTTAGATGCCTAAATAGTAAGGGAAATAGATAATGCTTCTCATTGGCAGCATTCCATACATTAAAAAAGAAGATATTTGAGATTCTCTTGCCATTGAACTCTATTTAATACATGATTCTTTCATTTATTTTTCCCATAGGGAGAAGAAAATTGAGGGACTGAACTTTATTAGATGCTTAGCTGCTTTTCATTCTGAGATATTGAACACAAAGTTGCATGAAATAAATTTTGCTGTAGTTCAAGAGGTAAACTTATTTTTCAGATAAGGTTGTGTAAACAATAAAAAATAAATATATCACACTTACTTTACCTCTAAAATTTTTAACAACTCTATACTATTTATGAGTAAGCTTATATATAAAGTAGTTCTTGTATTAATTTGCAACATTTAAAAGAAATTGATTAGATTCTGATTTTTAGGATGTAAGATAATATGTAGTAAAATGTCACTTTAATACCAAAACTCAATTCATAGTTTTTATTACTGATTTTCTTGCAGAATACCTGCAAAATATATGTTTTGAAAATTTTTTTTAGGTGAAAAATTTACGCTCCGGAGTTTCTCGTGCTGCTGTGGTCTGTTTAAGTGATCTTTTCAGTTACCTGAAAAAGAGCATGGATCAAGAACTAGATACTACAGTAAAAGTTTTGTTGCACAAGGCTGGAGAATCAAATACATTTATAAGAGAAGATGTTGACAAAGCATTGAGAGCTATGGTTAATAATGTAACTCCTGCACGTGCAGTCATTTCTCTTATCAATGGAGGACAAAGGTAATATTTAAAATAATCTTGAAATGTCCTTAAACTCAAGGTGAAATTATTTGCAATTCCAGAATTGCATAGGGAGAGAAAAAAGCAAATTTCACTATCAGTCCAAAAAAAGTTTGAATAATTCTATTTGATAACGATCATTGCATGGTAAGCTTAAAAGGAATTATAGTAGTAGTATTCTAATGACATTACTTACATTTATAAATCTGGAACTAAATAAATGTCAGTAATTATTAGTTTGTTTTCAACTTATTGGGGAGGAATAACTCCCAGTGTGATTACTAAGAAGCTATTTAATTATTTGATATATTTTTAGAAAATAGTTCATATATCAACTTAGTTTTAATTAGTCATCTTTTCTTGTAGCCATTTACACATTGCAGTAAGAAGATGTACAGCCCAGCACTTATCAGATGTAGTAGAATTTATGGAACCAGAACGTATTTTATCTGGATCAAAAGATATGGCTGAACGTTTATTACCAGCTGCTGCTAAGTTTGCTCAAGACAGCTCACAAGAAACCAGGTGAATAGCTACTAATAATATCCAGTGAACCTGTTAATATAAGGGCTAAGAAGTAGGAAATAAAGGTTAAAAAAGAATGAACATTTTTCTAAATGGAAAAACGGGGACCCAGGGATTGGTGCTGGGGGATGGTCTTATTTAACCATTTTGTGAATGATCTTGAGGGAGTGCACAGTGAATTCTCCAAATTTACAGATGACACTACATCTGAGTAGTGAGATGCCAATCACAGGGATGAACTTCATGAAAACGAGACAAGACTGTATGAGTGGTCAGAAAAATGGCAGAAGAGCTTCATTGTGGGCAAATGTAAGTTAATGAATTTAGGGGAAAATGACATTTTCCTAATCAATCAGGTAAAAATCAAGGAAATAGGCACACATGAAAAATACAAGAATGAATAACGATATATTATCCCCTGAAAAATGAAGTATTTCCACTTTAAATACTTGATGAATTTCTGATGGTTATACTTGAAGAAGAGTTTTAGGAAGATTAAGAACAATCAGCAAAAGATGACAAAATAATTATAATGTGGATAATATAATACCTGTGATGGTGACAGAAATTTTGAGTTTAGTCAGAGGCCTCAGTTATATTCATAGTCTATATCACTGCCTTTAAGCAAGTTACTTAACCTTTTTGTTTTTTGTTTTTTTAAGAGAGGGACAGTGAGAGAGAGAGAGAGACAGAAAGAATCAATTTTTATTTAATTTTTCACATAGCTTTCGTTGCTCAGACACTTAGTTGTGCACATGATGCTGGGATTTGAACCCGAGTACTCGCGGAAGCATCATAACTGCCAAGCCACCACTCCAGCCCCATTACTTAACCTTTTTTAATCTGTTTCCTTTTCTGTAAAATTAAGAAAGTTGATAAAATCTATGGCAATAATATATGAAGATAATTTAAAAAGAGGAGAGACGAACTTGAATTTTCATAAAGATTAAAGAAAAGTGTAAAATTTTTAATATTTTTAAGACAAAGTAGTTCATTATTTCAGGTAACTTGAGTTAATCCTATGAGACTCCTTATGTGAAAAGCTAATACAAAAAGTAAATATACTAATTTTATATTGCTATGTAGCAAGTTACCACAAATTTAGCAGCTTATATCAATATAATTATTTTGCTTACAGTTCTTTAGATCCAAAGTCTGACATGACTCAACAGGGTTCCCGGCTGAGGGTCCACAAAACCAAAGTCCAGATGAGGGTAGGGCTTTGTGGAAGAATTCACTTCCATATTTATTCAGGTTGTTGGCCAAATTCAGTTTCATGTGATTATAGTTAGTGCTGAGGTTCATTTATCCTTGCTGGCTCTCAGGGAGAGTCTTCTCTCAGCTCCATAAGACCATCTGCATTCCTTTTCTTGCTTCCCTCCTCCATCTTCAAGCCAGCAACAGCACTTTGAGTTCTCCTCATGCGTAGAATCTCTGTTTTTCTTCTGCAGCCAGTGTCATATATCTGTTTTAAGGGCTCATTTGTATAGATTAGATTCATCCAGATCATGTCTCTATCTTAAGGTCAACTATGTCACATGTAGCATAGCAAATGTCCAGCTTAAATTCTAGAGATTCAAGTAAGGCATCTTAGGGAAATCATTTTAAGAAGTCCTACATGCCACATTAATGTTCAAAAAAAATTAAGAGGGTTAGATCATAGACTAGTTAGGAACAACAAAAGGTTGGTAATGTTTGTTTTGTGTGTATCTTTATTAAACTTCTTTTTTTTTTTGGTACTGGGGATTGAATCTAGGGCCAGAACATATCTCTAAACTATACCCCCCTGCCCGTACTTAACCTTCCTTCAATGGCATAGTAATTCTTCTAATCTGTATTGTTAGATCTTATTTAAAGTTTTTAAATTGTGATTAAAATTAATTTTTGAGTTAATATTTCTCATATTTTGTGCCCATAATGTTTGTCTACTTATTCATTTTAGCCTTTCCTGTATTTGGGGGTCCTTCATTGTTTACAATTCTTAATATTTCATACTAGAAGTCAGAATTATCCTTGAAACTATAATTATATATATATGTATGTATGTATATATACACACACATATATATCATATAGCTATACATAACTATATGATTAGGAGCTACTTATCTGAATAATTGTAGGGTTGTAGGGAAAGTTAATATTTATTCCATACCATAACTCTCTTTCTGTAAGTTTATTATATTTGAAGGGATCTGGGTTGATGTAGATAATCCTAAAATCATCTTATACTATACTCCCAAAAAAACCTATGTTCTCATTCTTCTCATCCCATATATTCTAAAAGATAAGCAAGAGTACAACTGTAATTTATTTTAGGGCCAGGGCTCCTTGAAAAGTAATAATGCAGTATTATTATGAGGTACTGTATAAGTATCTCTGTCCTAAAATATCTCTAATATGCATTTCCATTCTATCTTTTTTTTTTTTTTAAGAGAGGGACAGAGAGAGAAACAGCTTTATTTAGTTTTTCATCTGGTTTTTGTTGCTACAACATTTACTTGTGTATGTAGTTTTAGGGTTTGAACTCGAGTCCTTGCGCGTTCCAGGCAAGTGCCATAACCACTGTGCCACTGTTCTAGCCCCTTCTATGATATTTCAATATCAATGAGTAGAATGATATTTTGACTTAAGATGTTATCCTAAGAGGATTATTTTTAGACTCATATAATGTTTTAAAAGCCTAATTTAGAATTATTGTCATTTACTAATATATCAACCCAATTTATCATCTAACCTTGGGTATATTGTAAGTAGCAGAGAATAAGATTTTGGAAAACGGAACTCAGGTAAGTTTTGGCTAGGGAACAAGAGAGAGAGGAAATAGAAATGCAAGACATAGAAAAGATTGACACAGGCCAGAACATCTGGCCAGTAGGAGAACAACAAAAGGAGCCCAGGACAAAAGAAGATTTCTCCTAACTCACAATTTTGCTAAATGCCAGCCTTGAATATGGACCCTGGGATGCCTGAATAATACTCAGACTTTTTGCTCTCCATCTGACATACACTTGAAAGATTTAAACTATAATGATTTTAGAAAGGGCCAAGAGTAGAGCAGGAGAATCTGATAAAATATAGTACTGTTAGTCCATCCACATTTCAATGACTTACTTAAAATAGGGATGACTATCTTGAAGTTGATGTGGTTTTTTCATATTAAATAAAATGTTTATCTAAGAACAATAACTGAGATTGTTTAGGTAAAATTATTTACATAAATCTCAAATATCCATAGGTATTATGGTCGAAAGATGCTTTTCCTCATGATGTATCATCCTAACTTTGAGAAAATGCTTGAAAAATATGTTCCATCTAAAGATTTGCCTTACATTAAGGATTCTGTTAAAAACTTACGACAAAAGGTACGTGGAAACAGTTTGTTTTATAGACAACGTTAAAAGCAAAGCTTATTTTTCCCATGAAGGTAAAAGATAGAAATAAGTATTTCTGTGCCAGGAACAGTGGTACACAAATGTAATTCCAGCATCTTGGGAGGTTGAGGCAGGAAGATCATAAGTTTAAACCCAGACTCAGCAACTTAATGAGGCCCTAAGAAACCTAGCAGGACCCTGTCTCAAAATTTAAAAAATGGGCTGGAGATATGGCTCAGTAGTTAGTGCCCCTGGTTTCAATCCCTAGTACCCCCCCAAAAAAGGGGGGAGGAGAAGAAAGGAAGAAATAATTACTTCTTAGATTATTTATTTGTTAATCACTTGGAATATATCTTCAATAGTACAACTCCAATTCTAAGTAGATATATGTAGTGTCAGGCCTTGAAAGTAAGTATTTATTGCAGTTCTAGGGATCAAACCAAGGGTCTTCCACATGCTAGGCAAGCACTCTGCCCCTGATTTATAATTGCAGCACTCCAAACAACTTTTCAGCAATTTGTTTTAGCAAGTCAATGTAGGCTTTCCTACTAGTCCCATATGCTTCAAGCACTGGCCTGATTGATTTACAACCAATCTCAAGGTATTTTATGTGTCCTATACCCTTTAAAATATATCAGAGTATAAAAATGCTTAAAATATTTTATCAACTGTGCAGGGGTTATAGCTCACTGGTAAAGTGCTTGCCTAATACATGTGAGGCCCTGGGTTCAATCCTCAGCACCACATAAAAACAAATAATAAATACATAAATAAAGATTAAAAAGACTAAAATATTTTATCAGGGATACTTTGAAAATTATGTTGTGTAAGTTATTTCACTACTAATTTCTTTGTTTATACTTCTTTGTTTACTTACAGGGTTTGGGAGAGATACCACTAGATACTCCTTCAGCAAAAGGAAGGCGATCTCATACTGGCAGTGTTGGAAATGCAAGATCATCATCTGTTTCTAGAGATGCTTTCAGTTCAGTTGAAAAGTAAGGCTTTAGCTATAGGAGTCACATTTGGGTGCTTTCATGAACTATACCAAGGTTATTTGTCAAAATTTAATGGGGTTTTTAAAGTTTGTAAAGGACCTAGAAAATTATATTTAATAATGCAATTATATTATTCCCAGCAACTTGACTTTACATGCATATTAGTGAAGCTTTTAGTGTTATTATTGAACTTATCAGTGTTAGGCCTATGTTCACAAATAATTTTATTTTAATTTTTTACTCTCCCCTCCCATTATAAAAGTAATGGGGCTGGAGTGCTGGCTTAGTGGTTACAGCACTTGCCTGGCATGCCCAAGGATGTGGGTTCAAACCTCAGCACCACATGCACGATAGTGTCATAGTAACGAAGGCTATGTGAAAAACTAAATAAAACTGATTCTCTTTCTCTTTCTCTCTTACTGTCCCTCTTTCTTTAAAACAGAGGAAAAAATTTAGAAAATGCAAGCTTTAAAAGAAAATTTTACTTCTTTTTTTTGTTGTTGTTCCAGGGATTGAACCCAGGAGTTCTTACCCGCTGAGCCACATCCCCAGCCCTTTTTATTTTTATTTTGAGACAGGATCTTGCTATGTTGCTAAGGTTGATCTTGAACTTGTGATCCTCCTGCCTCAGCCTCCTAAGCCACCAGGGATAACAGGCATGTACCACCAAACCCAGCTATAAAAGAAAATCTGAATCAATCATCTGTAATGCCATCAACAACAAAAAAAAAACATTATTCTTAAAATTTTTATAGATATTATTGTATATGCAATTTTATAACATGTTTAAAGCGTTTAACAACTTTGATACACTGATTATAAAATTATTAAAGATCTTTCATAATGTTCTGACCCTTTCAATATATTTTTAAATATATTTTGAACATTATTTTAAAACTGGGCTAAGGGGCGCTGGAGAGGTGGCTCAGAGGTATCACGCTTACCTGGAATGTGCAAGTACATGAGTTCAAACCCCAGCACCACATACACAATGGAGTGTCAGAGCAACTAAGAACTAAGACCACATGAACATATAAATAAAATTGATTCTCTCTCTCTCTCTCTCTCTGCCTCTTTTTTAAAAAAATTTTTAAAAAATGTGCTGAGCATGGTGGCATACACCTGTAAATTCCACCTACTCAGTAAAAAAGGTAGCAGGAATGAAAATTTCAGCTCAGCCTGGGCAAATTATTTATATAAAAATAAAATAAAATAAAAGTGGCAGAGTTCTCTGGGTTCAATCCCCAATTCCACAAAACAAATAACAACAAAAGGCCTGTGTGAATAGATACATAGGCATCTTTCATTTTTCCTGTAGTTCCCATGTTTTAGAACATCTATACTAAATCTTAGCCATGAGTAAAACTATATACTAACTGTAAGTTCTCCCAGAAAATCACCAAACCTGGAAAGATCTTGGGAAACCACAAAACAAATATTATGGCCATTAATTACATTTTATGAACTTCTGAAAAACGAATATATAGTGAGATTTTTAACTGTTGTTTTTATAGGAAAGTAAAAAGGAAATTTATCTTTCTTTTACTTTAGAGAGGTAACTGAAGTTCGTGAAGTCACCAGAAAATCAGTTCCTCGTACTTCCTTGGAAAGTGCTGAGTATATTAAAGTCATAACAGGTTTATTAAATGCAAAAGACTTTCGTGACCGTATTAATGGGATTAAGCAACTCTTATCAGATGCTGAAAATAATCAGGAACTTGTTGTTGGAAATATTGTTAAGGTAAGGACCTGTTGAAATTAATTATTATGTAAAATCTTTGCCTAATTAAATAATTCGTTCATATAAGAAAACATCCAGTACCTCATATCTTTATATGTAAAGTTAAAATAAATATACCAAAAAGACTGAATTGCCCCAGGTTTAACCATATTAAAAGCATACTGGAACAACTCGAAGTAACCAGAAAAAAATCAGTCATGTATTTGTCTGAATCCTACTACAAGATAGTATAACACTTCTTGAAAGCTCCATATTCTCAGAGCTCTCAGAACCTGGCATTCAAGAGGGTTGGGGATTTAGCTCAGTGGCAGAGCGCTTGCCTAGCACACACAAAACCCTAAGTTCAGTCCTCAGCCCTGAAAAAAAAAAAAGAACCTGGCATTCAGTAAATATATGTCTATCCAGTTAATCAACAAAAATTAAAAAACAAAAACAAAAATTTAGGAGACTTGTTTTTGTTTCAGAATAGATGTTAAAACTTGTTAGAAATCTCTATTTACATGTATATATACACATTTATATGTCTTTAAGCAGACAAAAAGCAAAAGAAAGGGAAATATTAATAAATGTGCATGGTACTATAGTATAGATTATGCTCCACCAGAATTTAGTTCAGTTAATTGTTAGTAATTTGTTAACTAAATTCCATTTTAATTGTCTTAGTGTGCATTAAATTTGGCAGACATACCATAGCTACTATTTAATTATAGTGAGCCAAGAAATTACATTTTTTAAATATCTGTTAAGTAAATCACTTGGTTGGACTATCCTTAACATGAAAAATAGTAAATAAATAAACATCAGGAATTATTAATGACCTTCAGCCTGTTAAGTACCTCTACATTCACCTCACATGATTAAAGAATTATTTAGCATTTGCCTTACTATATCTTGAATTTATGGAAGCTGAGAATTTTGAAGAGCAAGGAATAATTGTTAAAATAATCAGACTAAGAAATAATACAAAAAATATATAATAGTAAAAATGTAACTCTTAGGTTGGGTGGTAGAGCACTTGCCTAACATACACCACCACCAAAAAAAAAAAAAAAAACACCAAAACACTGAAATTACATCCACAATTCTCATAACAAATCTAAACTGAAACTTGTTCAAATCTCTAGAATAAAACTATCATGTCTACTTCTGTTAGAAATAAATAGAAACTTAAGTTCTTAAAATTAGCCAAACTAACCTCCGCAGCATGTTTGTCATATTTACAGTCAGTCAGTCATCTGCCTACAAATTTTTATAAAGTTCCTGTTATCTAAGTTTAGGTTAAGTAGAATATTATTGTTTGTTTAAACAAAGTAAATTGAGAGAAATACTATGAAATGTTGAGAGAATTTAAATAAAACAAACATTGTTTTACTTTAAATAATGTAACCATTTTATTTTTAGATCTTTGATGCTTTTAAATCTCGACTTCATGATTCCAATAGTAAAGTAAATCTGGTGGCTCTAGAAACAATGCACAAAATGATTCCTTTACTTAGAGATAACTTGTCTCCTATAATCAACATGCTGATTCCAGCAATAGTGGATAACAATCTGAATTCCAAGAATCCAGGCATCTATGCTGCTGCTACAAATGTTGTTCAGGCGCTAAGTCAGCATGTAGGTAAGAAATCTTACTTTGGCACTCAAATTATTTTGACTTCATATTTTCTGACCTCCACATATTTTTTATAATGCTCAAATCATATTCAAGCTTTTAAATGTAATAATGTCATCAATTTTTCATTTTTCTATAGTATTTTAAAATATTTTTATTGATTAAATACTATCCCATTAAATTGAGTTTCTCTTCCCTTTGAGCACTTAATTATTCTTTAATACCTTAATCTCATAACTGATACAAGATTAACTCAAAATATATCATAGATTTCAATGTAAAATGTAACTCTGAAACTTTTAGAATATAATATCAGAAAATCTTCAGGACCTTAACACTTAGTGAAGTTTAGGCATGATATTAATTTTTTTTATTTTTTATTTATTTATTTTTTTAGAAGAGAGGGACAGTGAGAGAATCAGTTTTATTTCGTTTTTCATATAGCTTTCATTGCTCCAACACTTTGTTGTGTATGTGGTGCTGGGGTTTGAACCTAGGTCCTCACGCATGCCAGGCAAGTGCACAAACCACTGAGCCACAGCTCCAGCCCAATATTAAATTTTTAAAAACACTCTGCAGAAGACCCTATTAAGTAGATAAAGAAGGCTACACACTGAGAGAAAATATGTGCAAGCCATATATCTGACAAAGAACTCATATCTAGAATACATAAAGAACTAACTCTCAAAACTCAATATTGAGAAACAATCTAAGGGCTGGAGCGGTGGCTTGCTGGTTATGGCGCTTGTCTGGCATGCGCAAATACACAAGTTCAAACCCTAGCACCACGTGCGCAATGAAGTGTCCGAGGAATGAAAGTCATATGAAAAACTAAATAAAAATTGTCTCTCTCTTTCTCTGTCTCTCACTGTCCCCTCTTAAAAAAAAAAGAAAAGAAAAGAAAAAAGAAAAAGAAAAACAATCTAGATTGTTTTTCAAAAATAGGCAAAAGACAAGGAAAAACTTCATCCACAGACTATATATATCACAAATAAGCACATGAAAAGATGTTCAACATCACTTTGCATTAGAGAAATGCAAATTAAGACTATGATCAGTACATAAGTATTAGCTAGGGGCTGGAGTGGTGGCTCAGTGGTTACAGTGCTTGCCTGTCATGCATGAGTACACGGGTTCAAACCCCAGCACCCACATACACAACTAAGTGTCAGAGGAACAAAAGCCATGTGAAAAACTCAATTAAAAAAACAAGTATTAGCTAAAAAATTGTGAAAATACCAAATACTAATAAGATTGTAAAGAAACTAGGATTCTCACATATTGCTGGGGTGAGAATGTAAACAAAATGGCATAGCCACTCTAGAAAACTAAACATACAGTTACCATATTACTCATCAGTTACACTCCTAGACATTTATCCCAAAGAAATAAAAATTTAAAACCATGCGAAAACCTGTACATGTTATTCATGTAGTTTTTATTTATAGTGTCTAAAAGTTGAAAATAACCTAGGTGTAATTGAAGAGGTAAATAGTGAAACAAACTGTGATACTTTGTGTATTAGTCCATTTTCTGTGTCTTTAATGAAATACCTGAGAAAGTTGGGAGAGAGAGAGAGAAGAGAGAGCATGCCTAGCATGCTCAAGGACTTGGATTTGATCCCCACACTGGAAGAGAGAGAGAAAGAAAAAGAAAGGAATGGGGTTGGGGTGTGTGGAGACTTATTTAGCTCACGATTTTTGGAGGCTGATGATTCAAGCAGCCTGGTGCCAGCTCTGGTAAGCATCCCCCTAGGTGTGTTACATGTGGATGGTATGACAGGATCACAAGGGAGAGAAAGGATCATGTGGTCAGACAGGAAGCCTGGGCCAGTAGTGACTTTCTACTAGGTCCTGCCACCTTTTCAAATCACTACTCTGAAGATTAAGCTTCAAACACTTGAACCTTTGGGGGATATACTCATATTTGAATCATGGTTTGTCTATACCATAGAATACTATTCAGTAATAAAATGAAAAACTGTTAATACATGCAATAATCTGGATGGATCTCAGGGGCATTATACTAGTGAAAAAAAAATTCCCATCTATAAAGATCATATACTATCGGATTCCATTTGTACAACATCCTCAAATGACAAAATTGCTGAGATGGTAAACAGATTAGTGGTTACCAAGATTAGTGGTGGGGAGGTGAGGATGGATGTTTTTACAATTGGATCTTCAGTGTCCCCCAAAGACCCATAGTTAAAGGCTTATTCCCCTGGCAGTGACAGTGTTGAGTGGTAGTCTAGTGGAAGCAAGGACATTAGACATGCCATTTAAGGGGATATTAGAGCCCTAGTAGCCCTTTCTCCTCTACTTCCTGCATATGAGCTAAGAAATTTTCTTCACGATGTGCTGTGCTGCCACAGAACCAAAGCCATAGGGCCAACCTACCATGGATTGAAACTTCTGAAAGAATAAACCTCTTTTTAAGTGTATTCTCTCAAGTATTTTGTCACATTGTTGATATACTAACACTAATATGACTATAAAGAAATAGCATTAGGGAAATCTTAACGGTGAAGGAGTAGTTCTATATCTTGATTCCGATGATACTTGTACAAATCTGCACATGTTTTGATACTGTACTATAATTATGTAAGGTGTAACCTTTGGGGGGGTGAAAGCTATATAGGACCTCTTTTTACTGTCTTTACAATTTCCTATGAATCTGATTATTTCAAAATTAAAAATCTAAAAATTCACAAAGGCAAAACCCCCAATAAAGAATTCTTTTTTTATTTTTTTAATAGATGTGTACTGTCACTGGAATTAGATGGTTAGGAAATAAACAGTTCTTTTAAAAAAATAGATGGACAATGAGAGAGAGAGAAATAATTTTATTTAGTTTTTCATTTGGCTTTCATTGCTCAGACACTTCGTTGTGTATGTGGTGCTGGGGTTCGAACCCACATACTTGTGCATGCCAGGCAAACGCCATAACTGCTGAGCCATAGCTCCAGTCCTAAACAGTTCTTTTTTTATACTTTATGATAGCCCTTTAATGTTTTGTGAGGTATTTTTATTTCTTATATGCTATAAGAATGTTATTTTTAAGATTATAGAGAATTGCAATTCTTAAAATGATTTATTTTTCCTTTCAGTGCTCTGTAATGGAAAATAGTTATGATCGTCTTACTCTCAAATTTGCTCAAACATGTGTCTGTGTTGTTCTTTTTATTTAGATAATTACTTACTTCTACAGCCATTTTGCACGAAAGCTCAATTTTTAAATGGAAAGGCAAAGCAAGATATGACGGAAAAGCTTGCTGGTAAATATTTTTAAATTGCAATTTCAAAAACACGTTTTATTTGCTAAGGATAAACTAAAGGATATTTCAATTTAATTTAGGGCAGCTATTGATTCAGTATTTCATTGGATAATGGTCCACGGGTGGGTGTGTAAGACTCTTAACCCCAGTTTTTTCTTCAGATGAATTCTGGAAAGATGGGATGTAGCTCAGTGGTAGCAGGTGCAAGGCACTGAGCTCAATCCTTAGTACTAAATAAAAAAAAAAAAAATTGGGGAACTGGGTAGTATATACTTCAGTGGTATAATACTTACCTAGCACACACAAGGCCCTCACTTTTATTCCAAACCTGCCATTAAAAAAAAAAACAAAAAACCAGAATTCTTATTTTCCAATAAATATGTTTTCCTTTTGGGAGAAATAATACAGGAAAAATAAAAGGACTTTAAAATCAAATATTGATGCTTATAGGAAAGTGCTATTTTGGTTGATAAAAAGTCTATAAATTTAAAAAAGAAAATTTTAACTACATTTGGAAAATAATGAGGTTAATTTTAGGTTTGATTTCCCTTTTTACCACTGTTCCTCCATATAATTTTCATATATGGAATTTTAATTGTTGAAGATCTTAATCTTTGGGAGGACAGTTTCTGTCCTTATTTCTTTCAAAAAGCCAAACCTTTTTAGGACAAATGGCATACAGAAGATGCTTGGTATATTTCAGGTGCTTTTTAATTAGCAGATCTTGAATTTATTTTTTAAAAAACCCTCCCTGTTTATTATGTTTTTGTGTTTCAGATATTGTTATGGAACTTTATCAAAGGAAGCCTCATGCCACAGAACAGAAAGTGTTGGTTGTTTTATGGCACCTCTTAGGAAACATGACACACAGTGGCTCTCTACCTGGAGCTGGAGGAAATATCCGAACAGCCACAGCTAAGTTATCAAAAGCACTTTTTGCACAGATGGGTCAGAATCTCTTAAATCAGGCTGCATCTCAACCACCACATATCAAAAAGAGTTTAGAGGAATTGCTTGATATGACAGTTTTAAATGAATTATGAATCTTTGATGAAACATAATATGAACAAAAACAGTTTACATGATGACAAATGAAATTTTTGAAGTTGTATTTCGAGTGCCTGCAATTCACATTCAGTAAATTAAGTCAGTGACTTTTATTTGCAGCCTATAAGTACACATCTGTCCTATATCAAGCTACCACTTGTGCCCATCACAAGTTTATTTTAATTTTAGAAAACTAAAATAATTAATATAACCCAATATTCACAAAATCTGAGGCATGTGGAATGAATGCCATTTTAATATTTTTGAGAAAAGTTCTGCTCCTTTGCACTATTCTGTAGAAACTACAATGTGTTGTCCTATATATACGATTAGATGTATAATTAAAAATATACTTTTTCTTATGTAATCATGTTCTGCTATGTCTCATTACTCAGCCTTATTTTATGAAGTGGAAGAAAAGTCATTGAACTGTGTTGTCACAAACTAAGTTTTGTGTACTATTTGTGAAACATGTATTTTTCTGAATCAGTCTGCTAATATGATTATGCAGTATTAGCTTGCTATTGCTTCTGTGTTAATGTGATATGTTTGCTTACCTTTTGGGTTTAATCATCTGCATAATTGTGAAATTTAATAAATTATAATAAAGCATGATGACCAAAGTTTTAGAAAACATTAAACTTAAAATACACGTTTAAGAAAATGTGTTCAATGTAACCTCTCTATTTTTGTGTGCAAACACTAAATTTTATTTCTGTATGTTCTGACATTTACAAAGGTGTTATTTTGTTGCCCAGTTGTGTAATTCTCAAAAATAGTGCCAGGTCTCCTATAGTTTTTCTCAGAATCCTTGGGCTTACAAGTACTGTATGCATCTTTAAAAAGAAAAGGAATGTTATAAAATAAAAGGATTTATTTCTGTAGATGTGTGACAGGTGTCCTATTTTTCTAATTGTCATATATGTTAAAAAGAAAAAACTATATTATAATGCTGACCTACCACTTTCATTTGATCTATTTGATATAGTATTGACCAATCACTGTTAACTTATCAGTAGACATAGGACTACTACTGTCTTTGTAGGAAATTAGCTATGTTACCTTGGGTAAGTCATTTCCCAGTGTGGGACTCAGTTTTCTCATCTCTAAAATATAAGGGCTGGACAGATGAATTTTTTCCACTGAGTGGTGGCTCAGCGGTTATGGCACTTCCCCAGCATGTGCAAGTACACAAGTTCAAACCTCAGCACCACATACACAACAATGTCTCGGAGCAGCGAAGATCACATGAAAAACTAAATAAAAATTGTTTCTCTCTCTCTCACTGTCCCTCTCTCTCTAAAAACAAACAAACAAACTAGTCCTATAGTTCATATCTGGCATTGGCAGACTTTCTTTGTAGGGGTAGAAATATTTTTGGCTTTGTAAGCCACAGATTATGACATATTCAGATATTTTTAACCTTTTGAAGTGTAAAAATCTGGGGTTGGGGATTTAGCTCAGTGGCAGAGTGCTTGCCTAGCATGCACAAGACCCTGAGTTCAGTCCTCAGCCCTGAAAAAAAAAGTGTAAAAATCAGGAGCTTTCAGAGATTGGAGCACTTGCCAGCATGCATGAGGATCCAGGTTCAAACCCAGCATGACATACACAACTGAGAGTTGGAGAAACAAAGACCAGATGAAAAAATGAATAAAATTGGTTCTCTCTTTCTATCTCTCTTTCACTCTCTATCTCTCTCTCTTTTTTTTTTTTTTTTAAAGAGAGAGGGACAGTGAGAGAGACAGAGAAAGAGAGAAACAACTTTATTGAGTTTTTCACATGGCCTTAGTTGCTCCAACACTTAGTTGTGTATGTGGTGCTGGGGTTTGAACCCGGGTCCTCATGCTTGACAGGCAAGCACCGAAACCGCTGAGCCACCGCTCCAGCCCTCTATCTCTCTCTTAAAAGAAAAAAAAAACTATATCTGTTTGTGTGTGTGTGTGTGTGTGTATAAATCATTCTTAGCTCAGGCCATATATAAACAGCGTAGTTTACTAACACCTGGTTTAGACTCTGAATCTCAGTTTTAATTCTGAAAGATCATTACATTTTGCTTCAGTTCTTTTTTTATGCATCATTGAAACATTAGATATAGATTCCAAATTTTACTAATTACTTTTATGTCATTGCACTTGAGCTTGCTCAATTTGCATTGATTGTTGTATAATGAAGGTAAATTTCAAATGTTAAAGACAACAGAAGACCATTATTTTATGTGTAAACTTAATTTAGCTCTTATTTTGAGTATAGGTAGTTTAAATTTTGCACTTAAAAAGTACAATAAATATAATTAATAATTTGGGGAGCTAGAGCAGTGGCTCAGCAGTTACGGCACTTGCCTGGCATACACAAACCCCAGCACCATGTACACAACGAAGTATCAGCAACGAAAGCCACATGAAAAAGTAGATAAAGTTGATTCTCTCTCACCATCCCTCTTTCTTTAAAAAAAAAAAAAAAAGGTGGGCTGGAGCAGTGGCTTAGTGGTTGGAGTGCTTTCCTGGCAAGTGCCAGGACCCAGGTTCAAACCTGGGTTCAAATCCCATCACCACATACATAATTAGGTGTTGGAGAAACAAAGACCAGATGGAAAAAGTAAATAAAATTGATTCTTTCTTTCTCACTCTGTCTATCCCTTTCTCTCTTTTTTTTTTAAAGAGAGAGGGACAGTGAGAGAGACAGAGAAAGAGAGAAAAAACTTTAGTTTTTCACATGGCCTTAGTTGCTCCAACACTTAGTTGTGTACCTGGTGCTGGGGTTTGAACCCGGGTCCTTGGTGCTTGCCAGGCAAGCACTGAAACCACTGAGCCACCGCTCCAGCCCTATCCCTTTCTCTTAAAAAAAAAAAAATTGGAAACTTTTCCTCACATAATAGGCTATTATAAAGAAAATAGTGCTTGGTGTGGTGGCACATTTGTGTAATCCTAGTTACTTGGAAGACTAAAACAGAAAATTACAAGTTTTAGACCAGTTTTAATTTAACAACACTGTCTCAAAATAGAAAATAAAAAGGACCTAGGGATATAGTTCAGTGGCAGAGCACCCCTGAGTTCCATTCCCAATACCTCACACACACACAAGTCATTAATGTAAACAGGCTCCCGAGCTTGAAGATTTTCTATATTTTGGTAACTTCTTGATATTGCACACTCAGAAATCTATCTCTCTGTTATTTGTTCTCTGGAAAGAACAATGAGATAAACAGAGACTTAAACGGCATTAAAGTAAGTTGGAGGTTTTGAAATTTACCCTGGAAATAGGAAGCAATGTTTTCTTTTTTTTTTTTTTCTTAAGGTTTTTTGAAACACTTTTTGTTTTTAAGGGTAGCGGGGAGAGAGAGAGAAAGAAAGAATTGTGTATGTAATGCTAGGGTTTGGACCTGGGTCCTCGCACATGCCAGGCAAGTGCTCCACCACTAAGCCACTGCTCCAGCCCCAGGAAGCAATGTTTTCAAGGGTAGAAGTAGCATATTTTATTTTATTTTATTTTATTTTTTAAAGAGAGAGGGACAGTGAGAGAGAGAAAGAGAGAAACAACTTTATTTAGTTTTTCACATGGCCTTAGTTGCTCCAACACTCAGTTGTGTACGTGGTGCTGGGGTTTGAACCCGGGTCCTCATGCTTGCCAGGCAAGCGCTGAACCGACTGAGCCACCGCTCCAGCCCCTAGAAGTAGCATATTTTAAAAACTAGCCAGTAGCGAGAGCGGTGGTACACAAAGTAAAAAGTGCTTGGAATGTGGCTCAGTGGTTAAATATCCCTAGGTTCAATCCTTGGTACAAAAAATTAAAAAAAAAAAAATAAAAAGTTCCAGTAGAACACAAAAAGAGTGGAACGTATTGGAAGCACTGGTCCAGAGCCTGTCTGTAATACATGGATTTCATCAAATGTGCCAGCGTAGTGGATTGATGGTGTCTGCCTATGCAATGTGTTGTAAAGACTGTGAAATTTTGTCAAGTTTCAATGAGTAGTGCTATCCTTATACAGAGTTCAAAGCCAAAATCTAGATCACCATGCTGTACAATAGATAAAGGTCTAAACTACATAGAAGCAATGAGAATTGGAAGTACAGATCTAAGAGGTATTCTGATGCAAGATTGACTGAGTTGATGATCCGCTTAGATGTGGAGGATAAAGGAGTCCTAGGTAGTAGAGGTTCTAATACTATTAGTGACTGATGGATGTTGAGGCTTTATTGGAGAACATAAGTCATGGAGAAAAGATGAATATAATGAGTTTAAGATACGAAGGAACTCTGACTCTGAGGACAAGAGTTCTAGATTCAATTGCAGTTTCATAAGGTATTAACTGTCCAAGAGATTATATTTTTTTAAGAAAACACAACTGAAGCTGGGTGTGGTGACTCACACCTGTAATCCCAGTGATTTGGGAGGCTGAGGCAGGAGGATTACAAGTTCAAAGCCAGCCTAAGCAACTACGTGAGATCCTGTCTCAAATAAAAATGGGGTTGGGGGGCTTGAGGATTTAGCTCAGTGGCAGAGCGCTTGCCTAGCACAAGCAAGGCCCCGAGTTCCGTCCTCAGCCCTAAAAAAAAAAAACCAAATGGGGCTGGGGATGTTGCTCAGTGGTTAAACACCCCTGGGTTCAATCTCTGGTACAACCTGGTACAAAAAATGAGCAAAAAAAAAGGTTGTTGTATGTACTTATGAGATACAACATTATTTTTTTGAGACAGGATCTCCCTAAATTGCCTAGATTGACTTCAGACTTGCTGTCTTCCTGCCTCAGTCTCCCAAATTTCTGGGATTACAGGGATGCACCACCACAGTATTTTTAATTTTTTGAGAAACCGACATACCATTTACCATAATGTATATACTTAAATTCCCACCAACATGATACAGAGCTACCCTCTTCACATTCTGGCCAACATTTGTTTTTTGTTCTTTTGAAAAGGCCACTCTAACAGGTTTGAGGTAATATCTCCCGTTTTAAGTTTGCATTTTCCTGATGATTAATGGTGCTAAACACTTTTTCATATACCTATTAGCCAATTATGTTTTTTCTTTTGGTAAGTGTTTTTGTCTGTCTGTCGGTGGTGGTGGTGGTGGTGGTGGTACAGGGGCTTAAACCCAGAGACTTCACTGTTTTTAGTCAGCTTTTCGCTGCTGTGACCCAAGAACTTGACAAGAGCAATTTTAGGAGAAAAAGGTTTATTTAGGGGCTCACAGTTTCAGGGGTCTATGTCCAGAGAAGGCCAGCTCCATTCCTTTGGGCTTGATGTGAGGCTGAACAGCATTGTAGCAGGAATGGCTCCAGGGAACAGGGAGCTCAAAGCATCAGATCAGAAAGCAGAACAGAGAAACTCCATGCCAGATACAGAATATGTACCTCAAAGGCACGCCCCCCAATAACCCACCTTCTCCAGCCACTCCCTACCATCCTACAGTTGCCAGTTAATAAGGGATTAACTGCTTGGGTCAAGGCTGTCACAGCCCAATGATTTCACCTCAGCCTTCCGGAATTGTCACACATGTTCTTTGGGTGGAACACATCGTATTCAAACCATAACAACCACTGAGCCACAGTCCTTTTTATTTTTTATTTTGAGCCAGGGGCTCACTAAGTTGCTTATGGCCTCACTAAGTTGCTGAGGCTGTTCTCCAACTTGCAATCCTTCAGTCTCTGCCTCCCAAGTTGCTAGGATTACAGGTGTGCACCACCATGCTCAGCTTGATAAGTGTTTATTGGGTCTTTTGCCTATTTTTAAGTTTGGTTTGTTTTCTTGTTATTTAGTTGTTTTGAGTGCCTTATATGTTTTAGATATTAGTCCTTTATCAGGATTATGGTTTAAAAATATTTCTTCTTGGGGCTGGAGCAGTGGCTCATTGGTTACAGCGCTTGCCTGGCATGCGCTAGTGCGGGGGTTCAAACCCCAGCACCACATACACAACAAAGTGTTGGAGCAAAGAAGACTACATGAAAAGCTAAATAAAACTGATTCTCTCTTTCTCTCTCTCTCACTGTCCCCTCTCTCTTAAAAAAAAAAAAAAAATATATATATATATATATTCTCATTCCATAGGTTGTCTCTTCACTCTGTTGATTATTTCCTTTTCTGTGAAGAAGTGTTAAGTTTGAGGTCCATTTATCTTTTTGTTCTCTGTGCCTTTGGGTTTATATAGCAAAAAAATCTTTGCCAAGATAATGGAAAACAGGGAAATGCATGAACCAACCTAGAGGATGTTATGCTAAGTGAAATTAACCAGACTCAGAAAAAAAAAAAACAGTGTATGACCTCACTTATATGTGTAAACTGAACAAAGGTCAAATAGAGAATAAAACAGTGTTACCAGGAGAAGGGGGTGAGGTATTGCAGTGAGGAAATGGGGACGAGAATACAGAAAATGCAAAATAACAAATACAAAGGATGAATAAGTACAGCAATCGACTGTGTACCCTATAGGGACTGTAGTTAATAAAATTGTAGTATATTGTGAATTCCTGCTAAATGAATACATTTTAGCTGCTCTTAACACCCCACCCTATACACATATAAAGGGTACCTATGTGTGATGATGTGTATTAATTCGCTTCACTATAGTAGTCATTATAGTGTTTGTAATGTATCCCATAATATGTTGTATATCTTAAAAATTCACAGTAAAAACCACTTCAAAGACAGACAACACAACAGAGCACAGTGGCACAATCCTATAATCCCACCTCAGAAGGCTAGGGCAGGAGGATTACATGTTTAAAATCAGCCTGAGCAATTTAAAAACCCAGTCTCAAAAAAAAAAAAAACATTTTTTTTTAAAGGCTGGGGATATAGACTGGTGATAGTATACCCCTGGGTGGTTCAATTTCTAGTACCCACCCACAATCCAAAGAAAAAGAAAACAGACAAAAGAGAAAACTTTTTTATTGATACTTGCAGCAGAAAAGTCCAATTTTCTGGCATTAAATCTGGCTTGATCTAGGGTTCAAATAATGTCATCTAAGGGCTGAAGCGGTGGCTCAGCAGTTACAGTGTTTGCCTGGCATGCGTGAGGATGTGTGTTTAAACCCCAGCACCTCGTACACAACGAAGTGTTTAAGCAACAAAGGCCACACGGAGAACTGAATAAAATTGATTCTCTCTCTCTCGCTGTCTCTGTCTCTTTTAAAAAAGAATAATAATGTCATCTAGAATTAATATATTTCTCCTTCCTCCACAGAAACAGTCAATTTCTTTTTGTGTCTCACTGTCTAAAACTGATTCATGTGTCTTTTCCTAAATCAGTCAGTCTAATAAAAAATGAGATTACCATGATTTGTTTGAATAGATTACGATTTAATTCTTGGAACTGGGCACATTGCTGTCTGGTAACTGAAAATGATAAAAAGCATATTACATAATTAACCCAGTAATATAAATATTTTGAAATTCAGTATATAGAAATATGCAATATAGAAATAATAAACACATATATATGTACAAAAACAAATATATTCAGCAACTCCTTCACAAGCTATTCAGGGTGTAATATTCCAGTTGATTTAGCTGTTCAAAGTAATTAAAGCCTGAAAATCTGGTGACCCTGAAGGAACAATTTTCATACTCATTTTTCTTGCATCCACATTATTCTCTTTCTGCAGCATCAGCTGTGAAGAACATAGAAATTTCTGGTCCCTATCTTTCCTATACCTTAATTAGCACACATACTTTCCAAGTCTATAACCAGTACAATCCATAAAAAAGATATGGGTCATTTTTTTTTCCTAAAGAGAGGATAGTGAGAGAGAGAAAGAATCAATTTAATTTAGTTTTTCATGTGGTTTTCATTGTTCCAACACTTCGTTGTATACATGGTGCTGGAGTTTAAATCCACATCCTCATGCTTGCCAGGCAAGTGCAGTAACTGCCGAGCCACCGTTCCAGCCCATGTCATGGTTTTTAAAACAAAATAATAAAATAACAGCTTTATTTCCTAGACTTTTGGGGTAAAAGAAGCTGTATAAAAGGAAGTGACATTTCAAATAAGTTCTGAAGAAAAGAATGGAAAAGCATAGGATCTGGGCATGATGGTGTACCCTGTAATCCCAGCAATTTAGTGAGATCCTGTCTCAAAATAAAAAAGGCTGGAGTTTCTACGCTGCTTTCCACAGTGACTATACCAGTCTGAAGTTCCACCAACAGTGTGCTAGTGTTCATATCTCCCCACAACCCCTCCAGCATCTGTTATTGTTTGTATTCTTAATCTTAGCCCATCTGACTAAAGTGAGGTGAAATCTTACATAGTTTTGATTTGCATTTCTCTGATTACTGGTGATTTAGAACTTGATTGATTACTTGTTAAGAAATTTCTGTTTAGCTCTCTGGTTCACTTATTGATTGGATTGTTTGTGTTTTTGATGTTAAGTTTTTTGTGTACTTTGTAAATTTTGGATATTAGTTCCTTGTCACAAGAATCACAGGCCATGGTTCTCTCCCATTCTGTAGGTTCTCATTTTGACAGTTTTGACCAATTCCTTGGCTGAGCAAAAGATTTTTCGTTTAATGGAATCTCACTCATTGATTCTTCACTTTAATTCTTTCACTTTGGGAATCTTCATGAGAAAGTCATAGCCTACACCCACATGCTGGAGTGTTGGTCCTAATTTTTCTTCTAGCAGTTGCATGGTAGCTGATTTAATTCCTAGTTCCTTGATCCATTTTGATTTGATTTTTGTGCAAAGTGAGAGATCCTAGTTCTTAGATCCTAGTTCTTTGATCCATTTCAATTTCATATGGAAGATGAGAGATAGGATCTAATCTTAACTTTCTGCAAGTGTCTGTCCATTTTGTCCAACACCATTTGTTGAATACACTGTCATTCCTCCATGTTATATTTTGACCCCCTTTGTCAAAGATCAGATGTTTAAAGATTGGGTTGGTTCAGAGTCTTCTATTCTATGCATTGGTCTTCCTGACTATTTTCATAATGGTACCATGATGTTTTTGTTACTACAGCTCCATAGTATAATTTTAGATCTGGTATTATGAATTCCCCTGTTTCATCTTTCTGGCTTAGTAATGTTTTGGCTATTCTGGGTTTCTTGTTATTCCAAATGAATCTGAGACTTTCTTTTTCTATATTCTGTAAAGAATAACATTGGTATCTTGATGGTGATTGAATTGAATCTGTATAGTGATTTAGGCAGAATGCCATTTTAATTATATTAATTCTGCCTGACCAAGAACAGGGAACATCTATCTTGCCATTTGCAGGTCTTCTTAAATTTCTTCAATGTTCAATAATTTTCTTTGTAGAAGTCTTTTACTCCCCTTGTTAGATTAATTCCAAAGAGTTTTATTATTTTTGAAGATATTGTGAATGGGATGGATTTCCTAATTTCTTCTTTTGACATTTTATTGTTAGTGTATAGGAAATCTATTGATTTATGGGTTTTGATCTTATAGCCTGCCACTTTGCTAAAACTGTTAATAAGCTGAAGCAGTTTTCTGGAAGAGTTTTTTTTTTTTTTTTTTTGGCAAGTGGGGGGCGTTCTTCCAGATATAGGATCATATAATCAGCAAAAAACAAAAAAAAAAAATTAGTTTGATTTCCTTTCTTCCTTTTCTTATCCCTTTGATTTCTTTCTCTGTCCTGATTACTCTGGCTAGGGTCTTAAGGACTATATTGAATAAAAGTGGTGAGAGTGGGCAACCTTGTCTTATTCCTGAGTGTGGCGGGCGGCACCTGGGGTCCACGCCATGCAGGCAGCTTTAAGATGGTGGCTGGCAGCTGGTGGCTGGCCAAACCAAGTCAGTTGACCTCTTGCTGTTCCTGGTTCTTGTGCTTGCAACATCTGACCACCTAGGGACAACCAATAGGAGCCGGTAGCAGAGTTTTCTTCCTCATAGCAACAGCCTACGGATTGGTTCACTTTTACTATTTAAGCTGTTTGACTTCCTAAATAAAGAGAGATCTCCGCAAGCAACAAGAGTGTACATGTCGTTATTGCCGCTTTGCTGGTCGAACGCGGCAGATGGTACAGGGAACTCGAAAACCAATTGTAAGTATTAATGGTAAGTTAAAATTTAACTAGCAGACCCTGTTTGAACAGGAGTTGAAATTTAACTAGCAGACCGTGTTTGAACAGGAGTAGGGACCTCAAGGCTAACGGAAGTCTCCCTGAGGGACTAACCGAAGAGTGTCCGCTGAGGGACTAACAGAAGAGTCTCCCTGAGGGACTAAGCAAGTGGCTGCAAGACAGCATCGGTCGTCCTTTAGTAGATGAATTTGTGTCAAGTTGTAAGTCTTTGTGTGTTTGTGGTATTGTTGTGTATTTGGTTTCTGTGTATTCTTGTGATAGCTATCTTAGAAGGGCTTAAGATTAACAATGGATCAGAAATATGGAACAAAATGAAACGGCCTCTTAAGGAGCTGTTAAAAAGCATGGAACGCCTCTAAAAAAGGCCACCGCCAAGCATTCCTCAAAGATTAGTGCAGCTGCTATGAAATCTTGGAAAACACTCTCAGGCACAGGTGACCTACAAGGTCAATTATCTAAGGTTATTCAAGGTGCCAATGAACCCTATGCAGATTTTGCAGACAGATTAATGCAAACAGCTAGCCGTGTGTTTGGGGATGTAGACCAAGCCATGCCCCTGGTTAAGCAGCTTGCTTATGAACAGGCTAACAAATGGTGTAAAGAAGCCATAAGACCATGGAGAAATAAGGAACTTTCAGCCTACTTAAAAGCATGCAAAGATATTAATAAAACAGTAATACAAGGACAAGTTTTGGCTGCTGCCATTACACAGGGATTGAGAGGAGAGACTGGGAGGGCCAGTTCTCATACAGGAGCTTGTTACAAATGTGGGCAATCAGGACATATTAAAAAAAATTGCCCTCAAGGTCCTTCCCCTGGTGTGTGCTGGTGTTGCAGAAAGAGGAACCATTGGACAAATGAATGCAAATCTACTAGAGATAAGGATGGAAATCCATTGTCTCCATTGTTTCCGAAAAAACGGGAAACAGGGCCCTCAGCCTCGGGGCCCACAAATATACGGGGCCATTCAGACAGTGCCTTGCACTCATTTCCCGTTGACGCCCCAATCAGACAAACAAAGAGGGAGCGCAGGATTGGACCTCTGTGCCTCTGCCAGAGCAATATTGACACCAGATATGGGGGTGCAACCAATTCCTACCACTGTGAGTGGCCCTCTACCGAAAGGAACGGTGGAATTGGTTTTAGGGAGAAGTTCTTCCACACTGAAGGGGCTTATGATTACCCCTGGAGTTATTGATTCTGATTATACAGGAGAGATTAAAATACTTGCAGCGGCACCTAGAGGGTGTGGCTGCTATATCTCCTGGTGATCGCATAGCACAATTGCTGGTGTTACCCAGCTATCATGAACAATATCCTTCTAAAGATGTCATCAGAGGAGATCGGGAGCTTGGATCCACTGGCACTAATGTTGCCTTCCTGTTCATGGATTTGAAACAAAGGCCTATGATGAATTTGATAGAGGGTAGCCGCTTTCAGGGATTGTTGGACACCAGGGCTGATAAAAGTATTATCAGATTTGCAGATTGGCCAAAAGCCTGGCCTCTTGATAAAGTGATTCAGACTCTCAGAGGATTGGGTATAGCTTCCAATCCTGATAGGAGTGCAAAGATCTTAAAATGGGAAGATGAAGAAGGCCATGGTGGTGTGTTTCAACCTTATGTTCTTGATAACCTCCCAGTAAATTTATGGGGAAGAGATGTTATGGAATCTATGGGCTTATTTTTTACTTCAGAGGTTCCATATAGCAGTCCTCAGGCTAATCTAATGATGTTAAGCCAAGGCCATATTTGGGGTCAGGGTCTTGGAAAGAACAGTCAAGGGATCATAGCACCTGTTAAACTTTCCCCTATTAAGAATAGGGAAGGCCTGGGTTTTTCCCAGGGGCCACTGAGGCATTAAAAATTACATGGACATCTGAGACT